>APFE030154511.1:608-41847 GCA_000404065.3 Pinus taeda | reverse complement strand
TGATGGGTTCTGGTAAGGCGTTCTTTCTGTCGATGCAACCAGACTTTGTTGCCCACCTGAAGCTTGTGTGGTACCCCTATGGGTGAGGAGAAGTTGTTCCTGTGTTCTTTCATGACCGTATCCCTTTGCTGCTGCTGCTGTTTGGAGGAACCCTTTGCGGTGGTCATGGATGTAGCAACGATCTTCCCCTTACTTTGGGAGTGAACCATACAGATGAATTTCCTGGTCTGTGATATGAGCTTGCTGCCTTTCTTAGCAGTGATCAAAGATGTCGCGGTAGGTGGGGCTACCTCCGTATCCTGTATAATGAATTATTCAAAGAAATAATGACAGCACGAGGCCCTTGACTCATACACAGCATGTCGCCTCCACAAGTATGGTTGGCCTAATAATACATCACAAACATCCAGAGGTGTAACATCACACAATACCTCATTGGTGAATGGTTTGATGCTGTAGGGAAGGAGGCACTGCTGGCGAACTTTGAGATCTCGTCCTTCATGAAGCCACCCGATACTATATGGTTGTGGGTGTGGTGTAGTTGGTAGGCCCAACCGCTTCACGACCTCTGCTGAAATCAGGTTCTTTTGGCTGCCACGACAATGAATTGTAGTGGCAAACCCTTCACCCACATCTGTGAGTGGAAAAGACGTTCCCCCTCCTCTGGCTCTTCGGGCTCATTCTTCTGGATCTTGGCAGTGGCAACAGCGGCGCTGGGATCTACATCAATGATCTGCTTCCCTTTGCCATTCCCCTTGTCAGGTTCTAGCTCAGGGTCGGAACATGTATCTGATTCGGAAGCCTTCAACTCAGCCACCAATGACTGCTTGGTCCGACACATACTTGTGTTATGAGTGGGACTCTTGTGGAACTCACACCACTTTCCTGTGTCCTTCTTCGGCTTTGTGGTGTTGTTCTTTTCTTGTGGCTTCGATAGGTTGTCTTGGGTCACCCCGCCTTGGCTTTGTCCTTTGGGCTTTGGATTTGCAGATCCAAAGTCTCTCTTCTTCTGTTTGAACTTTTGCTCGATTTTGACAGCGTATCTGTATGCTGTGCCGAGTGAGGAGATGTCCAAGAACTCCATCTCTTCCTGGATGTATCTGTGTAGGCAGCCGCGGTATTTGAGCACCAGATGCCGCTCAGAATCTTTGATACCCAACTGTGTGCGAAGGGTATGAAAAATGTTTGTGAACTCTGCAACATATTGGTCTCATCCCTGCCGCAGTGTGGTCCATTTGATGTATTTGTCGTCATAGCTTTTGACAGGGTAGTACTACTCCTTGATGGCATCCCGGAAGTCATTCCAAGTGGGTGCGGCTGAAAATAATGAGCATGTACTTTCATCCTTCTGCTCGCAGTAGGTTTCCCACCAGTCCTTGACGTGGGGGGCTGCTTTGAGAAGAGCGAAAACAATCTTTTCCCGACTTGAAAATTCATGAACAGAGAAATACCCATCTAGCAGATTTAACCATTTATCTACGGCATCTGCGTCTATTTTACCCTCGAAGATGGGATTTCAAAATTAACTTGTACCTTAAAGGGCGTGGCGTTTCCAGAGTCGCTGCTGGAAGCCGATGCGTCACCTCTAGGTAGCCGCTGAAGGATTTGCGCAAAAGCATCCATCATCGCGTTCCTTTGCCGCTCCGAGGTGCTTCTTCGAGCAAGATTTGAATAGGATCTCCTGCCCCTCGTCTTCTTCTCAATCCGCCATGGGAGGTCCGTCCGGGATTTGACGAGGCTGGTCTTGCAAAGGTTCGACCAGTTCAAGCCCTAACTCTTTATATCCCGACCTCGTTAGGGACATGCAAAGAAAAACAGAGAAAAAGCAGACCGCTCTGATACCACTGATCCGGATTTAAACAGGAATGTAATAGATTACAGAGATAACCATAAATACAGAGATGCGATAACCATAAATAAAGAGATGCAGCGGAAATAACACTTCATTTCATTAATGGAAAATACCGAAATATGCTTACAACCAGAATTGGAAAAAACCAGTTAGGACGATGGTAGCTTATCTCTGAGAAGAGATGTGCGGCTACATGTCTCTGAACTGTTCCGAACTTGTGTTACAATGAGGCTCGAAGGCCTATTTATTATTGAGAAACAATGGAAAACCCTTCACATTCCAAAACCGCCCCTTAGAAGATGAAACGCCAAATTGTGGGCCCCGTTTTGGGTAAATTGGTACATCAATTTCCCGGGGTCGTAACTTTGGCATACGATCTCGTTTGACGCGTATGATAGTTCGTTAGAAAGATCTATTCGAGCACTATCATTGTTGGAACGGGCAACATTGGTCCATTCCATGGACCCATGTTGCCCCCGGATTCCCCAAAAAACGTCGTTTAGGGCCTCAAAACGGCTCCGGAAGTTCAGGACCCGAAAAACTGCTGCTAAAAATAGTAAGTTGTGCTATAATTAAGGAAACTGAAAATGCTGAAAGAGACAATGATGGGGGTCCAGATGGACTTGGCAGGTGGCCACCAATATCCACCTAGATCAATGGTGGTATAACACTTCCTTCCATACAGCAACAAAAATGACCCCATTTATGGCACTTTATGGATATCAACCACCATCTGTCACATCATATTTAAGAGAAAATTCTAAGGTTCAAGCAGTGGAACATCACATTGAGCATCAACAACAAGTCCTCCAACTCTTAAAGGATAACCTCGTGTTGGCTGAGAATAGAATGAAATAGTAGGTAGATCAACATCGTAGCAAAAGAAGTTTTGAGGTAAGTGATTGGGTATTCCTACAGCTACAACCATATAAGCACATGTCCCTCAAGCAAGCTAAGAAGGATATTAAATTATCACCAAAGTATTATGGTTCGTACAAGGTGTTGCAAAAGATTGGTACTATGCCATACAAATTGGAGCTTCCTGTAGCTTCTCGAGTGCACCTAGCTTTCCATGTTTCATGTTTAAAGAAGGTTATAGGTGACAAGTTCCTAGTTCAAATAATATTTCCAGAACTTGATGAGGAAGTAAAAAGTATATTGGAACCTGAAGCAGCCACAGAAATAAGAGTTTGACAACTACGAAATCGATGAGTCTCCGAGTATCTTATAACGTGGAAGAACTTATCTGCTGAAGAGTCCACATGGGAGGATGAGAATTTTATACAAAAGTATCCATAACTACTCAAGTGTTGAGGACAACACTTTTTTGAAGGAGAGGGGCATGTTAGGTCCCTATAATACTAGTGATTACCTTATCACTATTGTCGTTGTATCCCTTATTAATATTTTTGTGCCCTTATTGTCCCTATATTGTTATTAATGTGCCCCATATAATCCCTCTATTGTTATTTTTGTGCCTTTATATTATTATTGTTAGGTGAGTTGGGTTATATTGTGACTCCTTAGACTCCCATATATAGGAAGGATGTTTTGTCATTGGAATCATCAAAGAACCATTCATTTGTGTAATGTAAAGGAGGTTGCCCTCTCGAAGAGGGAAAATTATAAGGCATTGATCTATCTTTTCTATATTTTTGTGAGCCGGTTTCATAACAACATACATTTAATTCTATAGATATCCCTCCTTGGGGTCATCATAAACATTTATCCTCATATATGATCCCCTCGGGGTCATATTAGCCTGCAATCATTAAAATTTATTTTAAGTTGAGTTATTCATTGAAATAATGTTTCAAATATGAATAGTTCTTGTGAATAAATTGTATTTATATCTGGATAACCCCAAGTTAACTACAAAATTGTTTTGGGCCTATGTGATGACTTATTTGGTTAAGTTAAATCAATGATTATTATTTAATATTTGTATTATGAACTAAGTGTATACTTAGGATATGAAATTTGCAAATGTGAGATGTAGCCTACATCAATCAATGCTTGAAAACATTTTCTTGGAAAGTGAAGAAGATTTTAATTAAAGAACAAGATCAAGAAAATAATTCAAACTTTGATATATACCTAAGAAAAGGGCTTGTTCTTTATCAAAATTAAATTCCTAATTTCAAATGTATTATCTAATTAAAACAACAATAAATTTTATACATCTTCCCAATGGGGGTGCCTCATTTGATCCCCAAACGCACTCAAGAAGGACTTAAGGAAGGAGAACATGATTAGATTAAAATTAAAAACAAAATTGGATTTCAACTAGTGTGAGTTGTCCTCATGTTTTCTAGATCGGTAATTCTAACCGATCACATTAATGAATCCTCAAAGAAGCCTTCACTCGAGTGGCCATCCACAACAACAAATTAAATTATAAATGAAAGCATAAAGGGGATTAGGGTTACCAATTAATATGGTGTTATTTCCAATGTAGGTTGCAGGGATCATAGGATTTATTTAGGAATGTTTCCCTCACTAAAAGTGACTTATACTAATTATCGTACCCTCATTTAGGTGAGACAAGGAAAAATCCATAGCATGGAATAATTGTTCCTGCATAAGTTAAAGGATCAAACCCTCGTAACGTGTTCTCTTTACCTCTGAGAAATGTTTTAATTGTGAAAAACAAGACCTCGCCAACTAACTTGGCACCCATAAGAGGAATAATGCTAAGGACTTAATTAATGCAATTCCTAGACTACTTTTTCTTCCGGTACTTAGTCACCTCATACATTTTTATTATACCTCTCTCATTTGGTTATATTTTCAGCACTCTATGCCTATTACTTTTGGTTCTCTTGGTTAGTTTCCCATCACTCATTTTCGTTTGATGTATCTCTTTCTTACCAAATTTTGTCCTTGTTGTTTCATATTACATTTTTCACTTCTCTGCTTGCCCACATTTTCTTTAGTTCTCATCCACTCCTACCTTAGTTTTAATTTTTCATTCTTCATAGGGATGTTGGTTCCTAAAAAAGAACTCATTTGAGATGGAGGGCTAGTGGCCACTGTCCATATAGTAACTCATGAGATCAAGCCCGTGCCCAATCCTCGATAGACAGATATCTTGACCAAACCCTAGTGGTGGTCTAACAAAAGATTTCAGACATTGAACATGAACTAGTAAATGAAAGAAATGAATTATTGGATTATGATATTATGCCAGAAGTAGAAAATTGGTTTCTAGAATTTGGAACTCTAAGGGATGATGCAACCAATATTTCATATAGTGTATCTATATTGGCATGTTAAAAATTTATTCGGTAAAGTCCTACATGACCACAATGAAAGTAGAGAACAAATCTTCATTTTCATGGAAGAGCTATATTTTCTTTATCAAAATTATGGATGAAAGGATTAAGAGAACGGAAACAACTCTACCACATGATAGAGACCCTCAACCTCCTAGACCACATGTGTCCACTACTCTAGCTGCTTAATCTCACCATATTTCTTATGCATTATGTCTTTGGTAGTAACATTGTTATAGATTTGGTTTCTAGTAAATATGACATTTGTTTCTATGTTTATCCAATTTTCATGTCCTTCAAATACAAGTTTTTTCACTTATGTAATGACAGGGATCATTTCAACTAGTTTTGTATTCTTATTTTGCAACGCTGTGACTTTAAAATTTATCATTGTTCCTAGTTGGCTTTTCATACAGGAACTCTAGAATTAATTGAAAGATCCATCCACAATATGTATTTTACATATTCAACAATATAATATAAATATATTGATCATACAAAACAATAAAATCAATCGAAGTTCTATGTCAACCTAGCAATAGACTAGGGTTTAGATGGAAGTTAAACATCAAAATGGAAATCTAGAGGAAATAAGTTAAACGGTTAAAATAAAAGAAGTCCCTTTCTTTAATTAAGTAAGATTCCTTTTCGGAATGAAATGGTTTTAATAATTAAATAAAATAAATATTGAATGCTAAGAAATAAATTAATATTAAATTAAAAAATCAAAAGAAAATTTTCGAATGGAAAGCGTGAAACTAAGGAAAAATATTAACGTTACGAGGAATTTTTTTTCTTATTTAACCCCATCTTCATCTAAATTTAAAGAAAATTCAAGTGACTCGACAACATGAAAATTTACAAAATAAATTTTTTTAAATGAGAAATATACAACATAGTAAACATAAACCCTAAGAAATGTTAGTATGAACCCTACGGGGTCCTTTCCTTACCTACATTGTTTCTATGAAACTATATTATATAAAAACACCAATCACCTATGAATGTGAGAGGACCCTGTGGAGAAATTGCTTGGACTAATCCAAACCCAACAATTTAATTTTTTGTTACAAAATAAGCATAATGTATTTTTTTACAGAAACAAGCCACTATAACACAAGTAATTGGCTAATAAGTGAGCTAAGATAGTGCAAAATATCAGGTTAAAATTACATATTCTTAAAAATAGAAAAGTGAAGCTACTATATTAGAACCGAGAGAGAAATAAGGTGGGGAACAATAGAAGAAAACAAGGGTTTTATACACTATAACTTGCTTGAAAAATGAAAAATGAGGAATAAAGGAAACATCAAAGATAAGTTCTATCAAAGAAAGGTAAGGAAGATACAAAACACACCCACATGCACGTGAAGAAGATCTAGATAAAGTATTTAATGATTTTTCTAATATATTGGTGGGATTTTCTTACAAGAGTGACCGAAAACCCTCACTTAATGGCTATGAATCAGGAAATAGGAAAAATGGAAATAAGATTGGAAATAGAAACCATCATTAATGTGCATGAAAATAAACCCCCAACGAATATCTGAGTATGGAAAATCAACATAAATTCAACATGAATAACGAAATAAAATCATTAACATTGTATTAATCCTGGAAGGGAAAGTTACAAACAATAGCTAGAAAAGTAGCATGACGAAGACAGATGTGTGTTGAAGAATGTAACTAGTGTCAGTCCTCATAATTGTATTTTAATCGTGATGTAATTTATTTATTAAAAAGAAAGAAATAAATTGTACTACAAAAGAAATTGACCTATTAAAGCATGGGTTTCATGCTTGGGTCAATTGTTTTTAGGTCAAAGCCACCATAGAAGGGTTTTAAGGTTTATTTCAAGCGTCCTTGATCATTTCGTAATGTAAAAGACCCTTCTTGGGATTCATCTATCGAGAAAGAAATTTATTTTAATGTAAAATAGGTCAATTAGGCATCCTCCACCAAGTCGACCTCAAACCAGATAAGTGGGCCTAATTGAGGGGAAAAATCTCTTATTTAAAGGTAGTAGCTCAGCCTTATTTATAGCAATCACTCACCAAGTTTGATCTGTAGTTGTTGGGGAGAAAAAAGTTTTAGGAAGAAGCTCAAAAGGACTAGAAAAGTAGACAGAGGTCTCTGTCAAGCACAATAAGTTGAATATCTCTCTCACACAGACACATGTTAAGTTGTTGAGCTGTTGGAATGGCCAAAGTTGCAGAACTATAGTTTTCCATAATTTTGGATTTGGCAAGAGCTGAAATTCTAGATTGTTGCTAGGCTAAAGCTGTTGGAAGAAAGGAAACTATTGAAATTTGCAAATTCCTATTAGAGGACTAACTTGGTGGATGAGGAATGTCTTTTAGTCTATGGTCTTTGTCTATCTCAACTTCATTTTTCTAGTGGAAAATTTTGACTAGTTTTTCCCATATAAACGGATTTTAGCCGTGGAGAAGTTCCTACATATAGTGTCTTGATTTTCGTGTTTTTATTCGAGACAATTTCTTGGTGAAAGAAAGATAAAAAAAAGAACATAAGAATGTTAATATGAACAGAAAGATATCACAAGTAATTACTATCATAGTAAAATCCTTTTGCCTTTATGATTTTTTAACATGGTTTCAGAGCTAAGGTGAAGAAGAAGGAGAAGGGAAGACTAAAGATCCTTTGAAAAGAGGGATATAAGAAAAGGGTTTTTCATGAAAAGATCGGAAGGAATAGAAGATAGAAATATGAAGATTTTAATGAAGGGAGAAAACATACTATAAGAAGTCTCCAAGTACTAGGCGTGGAAAAATAGGATTGATCTTATCCTTGCTAAGAACAAAGTGTTGTACCTTGTTTAAGCAAAATTCAAGAAGCCTACAAATGAAGTAGAGAAATAGAAGGTCATATAAACCGAATTATTTTCCATGCATATAATGGTGTGTGGAGTGAAGTGCAACCTAATTCCATATATATCCAACAAAGAGTCCGCTCAAAAGATGTACGAGGCTTTCTCCAAATTATTCACCATCAAGAACATTGGTCTAATATAAAGCCTCAAGAATCAACCAAGGACAATAAAGATGACAAGGAACATTATTGTATCATCCTCATTTGTAAGCACATATAGAATTAGAGATGAAAGCCAAGTAATATATGAATTTGTACCCAAAAATAACTTGCAATTGTTGCTTTTATATAACTATCAAAATCTTGGAGTTTTATGCATCAGGAGTTAACGATTAGAAGGATACTCCAACATTCAAATAAATGTGGAATGCATGGAGTGAAGAATAAGCCTGAATATCGTTAGTAAGCAAATAGAAGGATGATGAAGAAGGAAAAACCTCTAATCCCTATTCTACCTATCACAAGAAGAAGGGAACCTTCAAAAATTTCAAAGGACTAAAGAAGAAAGTTGACCTACCCAAGATTTAATGTTACAACTGTCATGAGAATATAAAGAATAAGAAGAGAGATAGGGTTCAAGAAAATATCATCAATGAAGCTCCACCCAAGAAGAACAAGATTCAAGAATAAAAAATCAGATACTTATACTACTAAGTCCTCTCTTACATGTCCTTCTTAGTCTTGTATTCTAAGTTTTGTATTATTTTTGTTTATGTTCATTTTTTTATTTCTAAAGTTTGTAGGTCTAGAATATCTTTTTATAACATGTATTAATTATTTTGATGAGTTGTAGGTGTCACTCAAAAGGATTGTATTAAAAGGGATCCTTCATCATTTTACAAAAATATGAGTATATTGTTCCTTGTCTCCTCTTTTATGTTTGGTTTCCCTCTCATACAGGATTTGTTTGTATTGTATTTTAACAACCTTTTCTTTATATTTTCCTTATTTAGAAAATCTTTCCGAATGATAAGAAGTTATGGAGGAGACTTCAAAGGATATAATTGAAGCATGAAAGAATTTTTGTTATAAAGGAGGTCGGTTAAAATTTTATTTCATACAAGTTTTGTTACAAGGTTCTATTCATATAATGGGTATGTTTATTCATCTTTAAAATTTTATTTCAATTACTAGCATCATTACGTGTAGGGCTTCGAATCACAAAGATTCTTCTTAAGGTGTCTAATTTTTATATTTAATCTACCCGTATTCTACTATCATTTGATCATTCTTGCGAAACCCTATACTTTTGGGTTTACTATAAAACCCTCGCCTTTTGGTGATTAGGGTGTGTTACCAATAATGTTGAAACCCTAGTCCTCTTAGGGTTGTTGAAGAAGTATATAAATCCCATTCTTTTAATTCTTAGGATTTTAGTATTGTTATGATAGAAACCCTAGTTATTTAAGGTTTGTTTTTAATGTCTAAGTTATATTTTAAAATGCTATATCTTTAAGGTTGAGTGAATTATGTTTTATGAACAAAACCCTTGTAATAGTTATAGTAAGATCCTATGAAAGTAACCCTAAGTGTGTGTTTGTGTTTGATTGAACCGCTAGCCTGGTGAAAATGGTTCTATATTTAATTTCAATGTATTGTTGTTTGTGTCCTGGGTTTACCTAGTAGGAATGGATATTAATATGAGATGCTAGTGCATGATAATGAAACACTAGATTATATATATATATTCGAGTATGTTATCTTAAAATAGATTAAATCTAAAGTATATAAACAAAATCGTAGTATCGATTGGTATTCTAGGGCATGGTGTTTTTGTTTTCAATTATTGATATGATCTAGCTTTGATGATAAAGTGTAGGATTTGCAACAAGGCCTAGTTGAGTTTGGCATGTAATTCTAAAACTATATTTTTGAAACCTTAGATATATTGTACTATGATTTGGTTGTTATTGAACTGTTTATATCTAAGGCTTTATGTCTCAAAGATGGAGTCTAGGGTTTATGATAAAACCCTAGCAAGAAGTTGAAATATAGTGTGTAAGAAGATGTGTCATTTGTTGATTACGAACCTAACTAGGTTTAGGTATTTGATGTCTTAACTTTGAATGTCTTGATGCTTCCATTGTAATGACATGATAAACATATTATAGTTGTCTTCCTGCTTTTGGATTGTACTTGTTGTTGAAGATTTGCAGGTATATAATCTTCAATATATTCATAAGTTGTAGATGATAATGACGAGTGTGATGAAAGGAAGCTATAAGAATAATGATGATTAAGATGACCTTGATGAAATGAAGAATGAAGTTTCTCCGAAGTGATGAAGCTTTTGATCTCCCCGTGTTAAGAGGGAGCCTTGATAAAAGAAAGGTCTCTATGATTGAGAGGGAGGGAATATTATGATAATCATAATGAATACGTTCAATTAAGGATGCAACTGAATGAGTCAAAGTAATGTAGATGAATGTTCATGATTCATGAAGTTATAAACAAAATACTTGAGAAGTACTGAGATTGTATTTGGTGTTGCTAAAGAAATGGAAAAGGGGAACTATCAATCAGATTCAAGATGATATAAGTAGCATCAGAATGATTGAGGACCTCAAAGGTTTGTGTTTACTTGTATATATGCATTTCAAAGTTTATTACTGATTGGAATTTTGATTGTGCAGGATCTCTCCATAAAATATTAAATTTTTGAAGCATGATTGGATTGGTGGATATATCTAATTTAGTTGACTAGGAGAGATGAAGCATCTTATGGTAAGATGGTTGGGTGGAAATTTGGTCGGCCTGTGTGTTGATTTATAGATCCCGAAGTAGGGAGGGTGGCGTTGTTCATGGAGCTCAGACATTGGATACAAACCTAGATCCCAGGGTCACTGGTAAAGCTTAAAAGCCTAATGGTACCTATAGTTTCTAAACATTGAGTCCATCTTAGTCCCACCAGATTAGAGTACCCTAGTTAGATATCTAATTTCCAGCATTTTTTGTGTTGTGACTCTTCATAAAACATATCAATCTGAGATCTTCCATGTACCTTTGTATATATGTCATTATGAATACCTCCCTAGTTAAGAGGGAGTATTGAAGAATGTAACTAGTGTCGATCTTCATAGTTATATTTGAGTCTTGATGTAATATATTTGTAAAAAAGAAAGAAAAATAAATTTTATTATAAAAGAAAGTATCTTATTAAAGCATTGGTTTTATGTTTGGGTCAATTGTTTTTATGCCAAATCCCACATTGAAGGCTTATAAGGTTTATGTCAAGTGTACTTGACCATGTTATATTGTAAAAGACTCTTCTTGGGATTCATTTTTCAAGAAATAAACTTATTTTAATAATAAATAGGCCAATTAGGCCTCCTCCACCAAGTCAGCCTCAAATTGGATAATTCATCCAAAATAAGGGGAAACGTATCGTATATAAAGGAAACAACTTGACCCGATTTGGAGCACTCACTCACCAAGGTCGATCGTTGGGGTGGCAAAATGTGTGAAATTTAAGGAAGAAGTTGGAAAGGACTAGAAAAGGAGAAGGAGGCATCTATAAATCAAAAGAAGTAAAAAATCTCTCTCTCTATCATGCGTGTGAAGCTACTAAGCTACTGGAATGGCTAAAGGTATAGAAATATATCTAGGATGAAATTCTGAATTTGCTGGGGGCCATAATTTTGGGTTGTTCCTGGGCTGAAGCTACTGGACGAAAGGAGACTACTGAAAATTTTTTAATCATATTGGAAGGTTGAATTTGTGGAGGAAGGTCTTTTGGTCTATTGTGTTGGTCTATTTCAACTTGATTTTTCTAGTAGAAGACTTTGACTGTGTTTTCCTAGATAAAGAGATTTTAGCCTTGGCAAAATGGCTATATCTCATGTCTTCATCTTCGTGTTTTTCTTTTGTATAATTTCTTGAAGAATCAAAGATAAAATGATAACATAAGAAAGTTAACAAGAACACAGACATATTAGAAGTAATGATGAAGATAAGAAAATATTTATGCCTTTCTAATTTTCTAAGAATGGGCTCAAAAGCCCCTCCTTGAGATGGGTCCTTTTCCTTTTTAGTCTTCTTCGGTTCCAACCTTGGATGGGAAAGAAGTAAATAACTGAGAATAATGAGGCATGATAATAGCTTTATTTGAGGAAATTAGTAGTATTTACGTAACATATCTTATTGACATTGAATGATGTGAATGCGTAACCTCAATAGCTTCATTTCTAGATGTAACATGGATAACCATCTTGAAAATATCTTCCATTTAATGGTTAAATAAGTGTAGATCATTGTTTAATAAAAGGTATTAGTGCTTGAGGATTTCAACACATAACTAACACACTATTAAAAAGGGATAGGTACATTGATTAGGCTTGTAAATATTTAAAAAATGTATTTTTTGAAGAAATTCATTTTTTGGACTCTTTTCTCCATTGAGTTATCAAACTTTTTAGGCTATTATCTACACTTTCCACTTTTATTCAAATGTTAACTTGGTCATCTCTTACAAGATTGAGGTCACATGGTGGATAAGTAATATGCTTGAAAAATTGACATGTCCAAGTAAAATTACTCAAAATTGCACAATTGAGAAATTTATGGTGATAACAATACCTCGAAAACTCATTTCAATATGATGACTCCCATTGCACCTTTTTATTTTGGACCTATCTTCAAACATTCTTAGGAACTTAGTTGAATTTGAGTACTACTTATCATTCTCAAACTAAAATGGTTAACCAATTTTTGGATGATGTGTTATGGATGTGTGTAATGAATCACTAAAATAAATGGGAGAAATGTATTTACTTGCTCGAATTTACATACAACAATGACTATCATTGTTATGCTAACACATCGCTATATGAAATTCTATATGCGAGGCAATGCAAAACCCCTCTAAATTGGGATCACCTAGAGGATCAAGAAAACTTGGGACTTGAGATATGACAAAGGTAGAAGAGAAAATGGCATGAATTAAGAGAAGATTGAAGGAAGTCAAATATAACTGAAAAAGTTATGGAAAAGCCAAGAATATTGATAGAATGCATAACGACGATGACGTAAATTTATTAGAGTTGGATGATAAAAAAATTCCCCACAATTCGGAAATGGAAAAAAACTACCCCTTACATAAATATGACCATTTGGAATCACAAAGGATGGGATCCCATGTTATCGCTCTGAGCTACTAACACATTTCAAAAAGATCCAATGATATGTTTCATATTTACATACCTAGGAAGTATATACCCAATAAATTGCATGCTTTCGATTATGAATACATATAGGTTTTCTAGCATTGAACTTTCATGGTAGAACCATATGTTGTTATGGACAAGAGAGTTTTATATTTTTATAATAAACTACGAGAGTAGGTCAAGATCTAGTGGCACTAGTATAATCCAAAATATTCTACCGATTTCATACATGAATGATAAACACGAATATTTCATCATCTTATTGATTAGACATTACATTGGGGAAAAATTCTCCAAAGAATTATTACATTGATTTATTAGTGTTTTCTATTGATTAAAGTATGGTGGTTACACTTGTTAAACCAAATTTAAATTCATTTATCTTACAGTTCATGTTGAATTAAAGCATATAAATCAATCAATCAAGTCTTGGATTGATGATTAAGCATAGGGGAAGATTTGCTATAGTAGATATTCAAAACACCCTAAGACATGTTACTTAAATTTTGAGTATTATTTTTGCCATGCAAATGAACTACTTTATAAAATTGCATCTAGGTACAAGTCTTAAGTGGTATCTTTGGACTAAGCCTAGGGGATGATTTTCTATAGTAGATATTCAAGACACCCTAAGACATGTTACTTAAATTTTGAGTACTATTTTTTCCATGGAAATGAACTACTTTATAGAATGGCGTCTAAATGCAAGTCTTAAGTGGTATTGGTGAAATAACTACCTCGTAACCAAAGTTGTTTTGGTGGAATAAATATCTCTCACCTAAAACTTTTAATACAAATTAATTTTCATTAGATATTATAATTTAGGTAAATATCATTACAATACTCTCATGGAAGTAGAAGTGCTTATTTACAAATTCCAAATTTAATCATTTAAATGTGTTTAAATAACTTTAATTTTATTTAATCACATTTCATATATAGTTATAAAATACATGCCATCTCCACCAATTTCATTGAACAATTGTTATTTCATCATTACTTTATTATATATATATGTTTTAATTTATATACTATTTTCTAATAATAATATCATCTTAATTTAATTATTTATTTTTAATTTTAACAATATAAAATGTAACATGACATAATTCTGATATCATATATAAATTAATATCTATAAACATTTACCAATTATTTAACTTATATAATTAAGCTATTAAAATTATCAGTCAACAAAAGCACACTGATATATATATTCCTAATTATCAGTCAACAAAAACACACACAAATATATATATTCCTTTAATAGGAAGGTACAAATAATAATCCCTTCACTGTGATAGTTATTACTACCGCAATAACTGGGTCAAAGATTAGATAGGATCTGTTTTGGACCATCCAATTTCTTCAAGTTATGCCAAGGCAGGGCAGACATATTCCATAAGGATACATTATATACGTTGTGTGTGAAGGAAGACATTGACATATTCTATGCAGAAAGACACGTTATTCTTGCTCTATATTTAAAAAAAAAACACGCTATTCTTGTCGTACATACTCTTTAAAAAAAATAAAAGTATATGTAAAGTTGAATTCGTAAAAAAAATAAAATGAGTCGTATTATATTGTTTAGGAAAAACCAAACCACGATTTAATGTTGCCGTGAGTTGTAGAATAAACGTGTTCAAAGCAGGTATCTCATAGTTTATTTTTATTATTATTTTAAATTCTTTTACGTAATTTTTTAAAATAAAATTAAATGTTCGATGGTATATCGGGAATTTTATTTTATTTTACAATTAAATATTATATTAAAAATGATTTATTTTATATTTTCAATGGAGTTAAACAGGCACTTTCAACGAAAAAATGTACTTATTAATTTATTTTCCTGAATTGAAATTTTTAAAATAATCTATTTCAGTTTTTAATTTTTATTACCATTTTAATGAAATATGTAAATATTTCTTTACATTTTTTAGAAGAATTTTCGGCGAAAATAACATAGAGATATTTTTGTGGATGTATTTTGAACCAACCAGTGTGGTTCATCATGAGGACCAAATTGAATGACTAGATCTTGTTATGCATTATAAATAGAACAGGCAGACCCCAATGACCAAATTTGCAGATCGGGTAACGGCTAAAATGATAACAGCTAGATTTGACCAAGAAACAGGTAGTTTGACTATGAAGGGCATAACTAGCCGTTTACTGGTAAAATCTAGCTGTTATCATTTTAGCCGTTACCTGATCTAGAAATTTGGTCAGTGGATATTCTGCCAGATCTATTTATAATGCAGAGTAAAATCTGCTCATTCAACTTGGTCCAGACGATGAACCACACTTGTTCGAAACGAGTTGACAAAAATATCTCTATGTCATTTTTGCCGAAAATTCTTATATTTCTTTACTTATTTAAAAATATTAAAATGCTGGTAGGAAAAACTCACTCCATTTGAAAATAAAATAATTTTAAAATAAACCTTTTGATCAGTACTTCATATCATGGCCATTCATAATTAAGCTGCTGCCATGAACTTTGATTAAATTTTATTTATAAAATTAATAAATAATATTGATTTAACTTAGTTGCCATATTTTAAAGATGAACAAGATTCGATCACTGATTTCTTTTGATTTTTAGTAGATCAGATAACATACGATTCCCAAGTATAATATTTAATTTCGTCAAGGAATGGATCACGTCGTTTAAGCCAATGACATTTTAATGCAATAAAGTCCGGATTAACCAAAACGACCTTAATCCTACCAGTAAATTTAAGCATTCATAAATCAAGTTAACATAAGCGCGCTGTTTATAGTTAACATAGTAGGAAAAGATATCTCAAATCCTGCGGTCATCTTTGGAAAAGATGAACCCTATCTTCTTATCCTGATCTTATAGAAATCTTGCACTCAAACTTTATGAATGTGTTATGATTTTGCTTTTAATAGTATATTAAAAATTTTTTAATGGACTTCTTATTTTTTTAATGAATCGATGTAAATTTAATATATAACATCAACGTTGCGTTTCAAAATGTATATATCCATTTAATATTTCTTTGTTTGCGTATAAAACTGTACTGTGTATATAATTTTTAATTTAAAAAATATCTATTAAATTTAATGTGAGTTGTGTCTAAGACTCTACCTGTACATAGTTCTTTATTAAAAATTATTTGTTAGATTTCACTTGGAGATAGTATTTTGAAGATTAGGTCTATTAATATGATTTAGACATTTTTAAATATTTTAGGTTTATCTTTGTAATAATATATTTATCATATTAAAAATGTTTAAGCGCATGTTTTTATTCAATCTTATCTATTTCATAGATATTATAAATAAGTCAAATATTATAATATTTAGTTTACTTTAAATTTTATGATTGCAAGGTGTTTTATGGCTAAAAGAAAGTTTTCATAAAATTGAATTTGAATTTTTTATATTTTATAGATATATACATAAATAAATAAATATAAATATTATAATTTTTATTTTATATCCAATTTTACTAATTTATATTTATTTTAAATTGACTGGACAAAAATTTCTGGTGAATCTGTACTTTGGAAAGATGTGCTGCCACTATTAACAATTAAGTCCATTATATTATGGCAACCATATTACGCCAAATACAAACACTATTACTCTAGCAATATGTGCTATGATCGCATGCCAGCGCACTACCACCTCATTACACCAACTACTACTAGACGATATGTGGGTGGGTTCTTTGGGCCACTACCTCAAGATGTTCTTAGTTTTAGGAAAGTCTTTATGTGAATTGAACTTGTCCTAAGAGTGGAAAACCCTTTCTTTCCTTTTAGTGAAAAACTTACTTTCTACCATTGGATTGAACTTCTTTAGATTTATTTTAATTTGAATTTATTAAATATATAAAAGATTAAATTTATTAAATATATAGAGGATTGAATTTGAATGTGTAATTTATTTTTTTAAGTTTTATTTTCATCTCTCATCATTTTGATTATTTAAATATTTAATAGAATTAATGTTAAGGTGGATTTATGTAAATTATTTATTTAGTTTTTAATGTTAGTCATTATTTTCTATCTAATTTTTAATATTTTTAATGTAATATTATGGTATTCATTATTTATGGGCTTAGAGTAATTCATGATAAAGGAGTTTTATTAATGTATTTTATGATGAAAAGTTAACAAGTTTGAATTTTTTAGGCACAAAAATAATCATGAATATTTATTGCTGTAACCCGAGTTAAGTGCAATCTCCGAGCTGCTTAAATACCTTTACTTGCAACTTTTCAAATCATATGTTAGTTCCATCCCTTTGAAAATGACCAAATCAAAACTGGTCAGAAAAGATAACATCTCATTGTAACAACCCTTCTAACTGACTTAAGGATCCAAGAAAACACCATATTTGTCTACTCTTTACCAATAATAATTCTCACATATTAAAATAAGACTTACTTTAATTGGTTATAAATTTTGAAATATTTTTATTTTAATTTAATTTTTATTAATTTTACTTATTTTCAAAATATTCCAAAATCGATATTCCAAAATTTGATGAATTGATAACTCATCCTATAACAACATCGGCAAATAAATGCAATCAAGTTTAGGCCGGCTGATTCTTTTCTCAGATGATATGCATAAAAAAGTTCAGAACAGAAGATTCATTTCTGGATCGATATACACAAGCTCTGGATAAATTGGTGTAGATGATTATTACATATAATACATCGTACATCATGTGAAAGCCAAATCTCAGACTAAACAATCCACACAAGAAATTTCCAGTGAATGCCTGTTTAGGACACAGAGCACCATCAAATTTAAAAGTCATGGAGACAATACATTACAGGAAACACAGATGTATACATTACTGTGCAACTTCTTGTGCAAATTTAGCAGGGCCGGGTATGCTCTTGGGCAGATTTGCGGGCCATCTGCGCAAAGTTGGTCACCCTTTTCTGCAGCTCATCAGCATTGGCTCCCACTATTTTGTCCACCAGCACATCATTTTTCATTAAGAGGAAGGTGGGCACGGCCTTCACTTCCATTTTATTCTTAACACCTTTTACTTCATCCACATCAACTAACAAAAACAGGATGTCAGGATACTTCAACGCCAGATTCTCGAAAAACCCCGCCATGTATTTTGAGGGCGCGCACCAGTCTGCGGTAAAATGCACTGCAACCTGCGATGGTGTAAAATCCTTTTAGAAACCAATACAACTCCAATCATTTTAAAATAAGAAAATCGGTGTCTTCGCCAAGGTATTTATCATCAGTAAAATATAGTGCAGATATATATATACAGATTCTGCAATAAATGAAATGAAATGAAAGGTTGGATTAAACAGAAATGGTGACTAACCGGGCAGGATTGGGCATGAGCTTGAGCAAGGATATAATCCCATGATTGGTGAGAATTCACAACTAAAACTCTGGAACCCATGACCTTGCGCTGGCTATCCCGGATTGAAAAAATTAATGATTAGATCTTCTATGATAGGTTGTGATATTTAGCCCAAAATGTTTATAAAAATAATTTGCTACACAAAGCTCTAAACACTCCAATACAAATCTGAATAAACTACAAACATTTTCCAATACAAACATGCTAAAACTCCAAACACTCTCCAACACAAACCCGAAAAAATACACGAACTCCAAACACTCTCCAACACAAACCTGAGAAAATACACGAACATTTATGATTAGTTTCAAAGCTGGCGTGGAGCTTTTATAGCCGATCACGGGGCCCTTATGAGGAGAGTAGGTGTCGTGTGGGGAAGGGAAGGTGGGGTCTTTCCTCCGTTCTCCGGAAAATTCAAAGCAACAGGCAGTCAACTAATTTTCATTTTGTTAACCAACGTTGCCATGCGATCCGGTCTCACAGTTCCATTGTATTTAGTTTGGCAGCTGTCTTCACACAGCATTAGCTATATTATTTTCTTTATTTTATTTAATATTAGAAAAAAAGGTTGTTTTTCATGTGTGGTTTTAGATTTTTTAGATGAAATTTTGATTTGTGTTATTTAAATTAAATTATTTTTATATATATATTATTGATTCAGCACTTAACTTCGATTGTGCAGAAATTACCTATCAATATTATGATTTCAATAAACTCCAGCCAAAAAAATTAAAACAAAAAACCACCAAAAACATCTAAAAAAACACTAACCTCAACCCCATAAAAAATAAACAAAACAATTCAAAAAAACTTAAACAATTATAAATTCCATTCAATCATAAAACGTTCAATAATAGTGGAATCAATTGAAAGTACGAGTCACTTCGACCATAAATAGAAATATGCTTTTAAACCTATTCATACACGTCAATGCATAAAAAGGTATTAATAATAAATAAATATAATGGAATTCACACCTTATATTTAAAATACTGATAGACAAATTTATATATGTCTCCACGTATTATTTATCTTTTGTAACTCTCTATTCGTATTATTTATCTTTTGTAACTCTCTATTTTATTATAGATTCCTATTTTTTAGGTTTCGTATTTAATTACAAGATAGTATTTTAATTTTATCATTCTTTTTAGGCTTAAAAAAATTGTTTTTAAGTTAAATGAAAATTATTCAATCCATATTTTGTGGCTTAGATTTATTATAAACTTTTAGTTTTTACGTATTACAATTTATTAGAATCTCAAGTTTGATAGCTAGTTTTTTCACAATCAAAGCTTTATAGGGGTTTTTCACGGTGCTGAATCCAAATATGCAGTTAAAAAACCATTTTAACTGCAACAAATCAAAATTTAACTTCAATTTCTTCAGCCGAATTCTGTCACCAGAATCTCCAAAAAATCGCATTATAGACAACTCATTTTTCATATGTTACACTTACTTTTATTAGGTTTCGTTTTTAATTACCAGCTACTTTTGATAAAATAATTATTCTTCTTTTTATATTTAAAAAAATTATTTTTGAGTGAACTAAAAAATGCTCCACGCCCTATTTTGAAAATATTAAGGAGAACATTTTTTCATATTTACATTGTTCTTATGTTTGGTATTTAATTAACAGCAACTTTTGATAATAATTTTATCATTCTTTCTATGCTTGAAAAAGTTATTTTTGAATGAAATGAAAAATAATCCATGTCGTATTTTTAAAACATTATTTTTTTTTGTCGGGTTAAATTGATCATAAACTTTTACTGCTTACAATTTTGGAAAAATAAAAATAAAGAGACATTTTAAATGAACGATCAAAATCATTTAATTTTAAAACCATGTTTTTAATTAAAAGAATTAATAATTAAATATTTTTTAATATAATTATTTATATATTTTTTAAATTAACATTTTTTATTTGAGATTTAGGTTAAATAATATACATGTAAATTCTTATTAATTTTAACATTATTTTTTGCCATATACTTGATATATCTAAAATTATGATAGATCTAGATTGATTTTAAGTATGGGTAATCACAAAAGAATTATATATGATCAACATTATGTATATGTATATGTTCAAAATTCATTTTGCTGATTTGAAATATATTTTTTCTCACTTAAAATATAGATAATATTATCTTTTATGTATCTTCTCAATCATCTCAAAATTATGTCTATGTATATTTGTAACATGAATTCAATCACTTTGAATTTACTCTTGTTAATATGGTCAAAATTATGTCTATGTATATTTTTAAGATGAATTTGATCATTTTGAATTTAGTCACATTCTTGGAGTTGTTGAGAACATAAAGAATATTATTTAAAACTATGCTTCAATAGTTACATGAAGAATAAGTTAGATATGAATAAAGTAAAAAAATATAAAGATGTGATCAATTACAAATAAGTTAACAATGTGGTAAGTCTCAATATATTCTTTCTATGCCTTTACTATAGTCAAACCAACTAATTTCACCATCTTTACATATTGATTAGATGCAAAGGGAGATTAAAATCATAAACCATTCGAACCTTACCTTGAGATACTGCATTAAACATCATATTTGATCTCTCTTACTTCCCAACATTAATAATAGTTTATTCTCTAACATTAATCTTTGTTACTTATGAATTGTTAAGGCACAAGCAAATTTCAAATGAAGTGTTACATTCACAATTATACTAATGGGGCGGTACAATTTTTAATTATTTAAAGCCCATAAAACATCAATTTGATAAATTGAACAAGTAGCACAAGATATATGTGAATACCCTAATAGAAACAAACCACAAAACTTGTTTATATGAAGGATATCATAGGCACTAACCTACTATTACATCAATTTATAGGCACCAACCTACATTCCCTCTATTGTTTTGTAGGCACCAATATACATGAGACATCAATCCCCTTTGCCACTTTCTAGGCACCAACCTAGAACAAGAACCAATTCCATTTGATATATCATAGGAACCAACCAATAGGAGATAATAATCGTCCCTATTGCTCCATAAGAAAAAAACTACAGGAGATATCATCCCCTCTGACATCAATACCATCCTACAGGAGACACCAATACCCTATATTGTTTTCTAGGCACCAACCTATAAGAAACATTAATCTCCACTACTCCAAATATTCTTAGAAAGTAACTTGCTTCACTAGTTTTGTGTGCCTCTCCACAATCTCTATCATTTTCTTCTTCTTTCACCAAGTCTACTTCTTTCTTTTTCCTTAACCAGATCCCTTAATTACTTATTCCTTCACTGGATCTACTTGTTGCTACTTCTTTAACCATGTGTACGTCTCCCAAAACCTTTTTTTTTTGCTTCTTTCCAATAAAAAAACTTGCACAACATGACATGTATTCAAATTTTCAAATCTAGTGCTAAAACGTTTACCATATGTACCTAGATATCACTTCTTTGTCTCCTCTAGATTTCATATTCTAACTAAAATAGATATTATGGGAATTCTTGAAGCCCGACTTTCTCAGATCATATGTCTAAAATTATAGCAAACCAAGGTCTCAAATTTTAATCAAAGGTACATAAATAGCTTATATTTGTTTCCTCCAAATTTGACATTCTGAAATTGCCCAAAACAAAAGTTATAATGAGAATGCCAAGCTGACCTATTTGCAGAGCTTTCATAAAGCTTAACTTCCTTAGACCATATCTCTGAAATTATAGGGAACGAGGTTTTAACAATTTGTAGATGAGGATTTTTATATATATCCTCCACATTTTTTTGAAATTTTTTCGGTATCTAGATTAGGTGATTTCTTTTATTTTTATAATTGCTTGTGATGTATTTTTACATTTACTTTATTCACTTCTTCTTTAAATTTATTATTATTAATCTTCTTATCATCAAATAACTACCAAACAAAAAGGAACAATGAGACAAGAGGACATAAGATATACGCGATCAACCAAGGCCAAAACCTCTCCAACTAAGAGGAAAACCCACAAGATTTTTTCTTTTCTTATACATCTTCAAATGATGAATTCCAAGACCTAGACCCTTGAAAAATACTTCTCCAATACCATGTCAACATTCCTTCTTGATTTGTATAGCTTCTAGTAACAAACTTCGACCTTCCAACAACTTCTTCAATGAATTTGACCCCTAATAACAATTTTTTCAATTTCAACCCTCCAACAACTTCTTCAGCGACTTCGACCCCTAGCAACATTTTCTGCAACATCGACCTATTCGATTCATGTCTTCGACCTTGATGTAGATTCACAAATTTGACCTTGTAGCTTCACAACTTTGACCTAGAAGCAACTTCACAACTTTCACCTTTCATCTTCATAGCTTTGACCTTACAAGCTTACAACTTGACCTAAGAGAAACTTCACAACTTTGATTCAGCTTCACAAGTTTAATGAAACTTCAAAATTTTGTCTTGCCCAGTAACTGCAGAACCCTCATGAGAGAGAGAGAGAGAGAGAGAGAGAGAGAGAGAGAGAATTTGATCTTGTTCTTCTTATTCTTCTTCCTCTTTTTCTAGCTTATATCTTGAGGAGATCGAAATTACTTGAGTGTATTTCCAGATGAGGTTGAGTTCCATATATATATGCTTTTCATGAGTATGAATTTTCCCTTTATGTAGGCCAACTTGATCTTTGTGCCATGACGAGGTCTTGGAGGGTCTTTTGAGTCTACTTTGACTCAAATAATTTTTCTTTACAACATGTAACATCCCCAAATGGGTCTTCAATACACGACAATGACTTAATTGACTTTATGAAAAACTTAGAAGCACTCAATGGGTTCTCAACCTAAAAATAGATTTCCCTTGAGCATGAAATACATGCCTCAAAAATAACAATAATAAATATTTTTTTAGCTTTTCATTAAATACATAAATCATGATTACATAATTCAATAATCCCTCTTAACTAGGGTGGCATTCATAATATATACGAGGCACTTGGACATTCTCAATCAAAAGAATTCTCTTAGGAAGAGTGACATTGATAACCTATTTACCATCATATCAGCCAACATTGTCACATAGTAAGGCCTTGACTAACAACTCTATCTATGCACAAGATCATAGCAAAATGTTGGCGAGACCAATGGCTAATAGACACCATCATAATTATTTCACAAGGCACATACCCCACTTGGGTGTTCATAAGGTATGTCATCCTAGGACTATTCTTATCTTGGATTACCATTCCTCAATGCATATATGTCCTCTACGACTACTCTTATCTTGGATGTCCTGCCTGATCCTAAAAGTGTATCAGATTCACGATGTTTACCCAATCCTCCATTTTTTCTTCCAAAGTGAAGGCAAGAATGATGTCTCTATCTCTCGTCTTGGCCTTCACTAAGAAATATGGTTGTTAGTCTTGGTCAAGTGCATAACACATGAAGTAGAAAACCATATCTGTCACTACCGTTTAACCAATGATGACCAACCTATTCTTATAAAAGTAATGTACCCAAGCTCCCACTTAATTAGAGACTTGTCGAAGCTCCCTCTGAACTAGGGACTTGTTTTCAGTAGCTCAGTTGTTCCTCGACAGAGATGATGGTACCTACAACTTCTTAAAGAGCTCCTCCCCTTGATGTTATGAATTTCATCTTTATCATTATGGAGTCTTCATATTTTGGGAATTCTTCATAGGGCGTCATCCATCCATCACTTTCATTCTAATCCACATATGCCTTTTCTTCATATAGCTACCTCTTCGAATTCATGTTTACTTTAGGATATTTCATCCAACCACATGAGTGCTAGTTGTAGGTTACATCTACAAATATCTTTTGGTAGCCTTTTATCAACCTAGCTAGACGTTGTTCAAAAATAAAACGTGAACATCAAATACAAGTTATATTTTCTAATGACCCTTCACCATGACATGTACTTGTAGCAACATCAACATCCTGTATAAATATTGACATAGCTCCAAGATATTCAATATCAAGGGTCTCATTTCTTTCTAAACTTCATCAGAGTATTTATACCTTCTCCATGGAGAGGCGATGGTCAATTCTCCTAGTCATCGTATGTTGATTTCCTTTTCTACATGCTCATAGTTACATCTTTCACGATCTCTTCTTTCTTTCTTGACATATTGCACCCCAAGAAATTTTATCCATAGTTCCTTCATCTTTTTCAACCACCTCATATACCTATGACGACATATTATGTTGATTTGATATAGTTAATATGTGAACCATGCCCTCATGCATCTTTCAGAAGGAAGAGATCCCTTTTATTTGATCATGCTAATGAGATAGAGCATGTACCCATGCAACCATATGACAACATGACTTAATTAAATACATGCATGCATACCTTTTTCCTTATAATTTTTGGTTATCTAGGTTTCCTTTGGCATCTTCCTTTGCTTGATTGAGAGTAGTTCAACCATCTTGACATGTTGCATTCGTTTTCCATCATACCATCATTCTTCCAATAATGAATCCCATACAGTGTGGAATTCTTATCTAGGGACTTGCTTCTTCAAAGAGGTGAACCTTTGAATGAAGATTCATGGAAGATTCCAATGGAGGATATTGATTATCGTAATCCTATAAATGATTCTTCCTAGGAATGTACGATGAGCTCTACACTAGATGACTTTCTTCTCTCCATAAGTACTACTTATGCTTTCAATGAGGTTACCAAGAGCCACTTCCTTCTATGATGACTCCTACGACTATGTAGACTTCTACTTCAACTATATTTCAATTTTTTATAACGATGTCTCGAGATCTTTCTTTAATAATATTCTTCTAATATGATGTCAACTTCCACTAATATGCATATTGTCATAATGCTTCTCATCTTGACTTCCATGGTGGAGGTATTTTCACCTTCCACTTCTCCTTCTTATGTATTGCAGAAACCCCAGTAGTGAAGATCTATCCCTTTGGGTTTCATCTCATCACGATCTGCCACTTATTTATTTATACAAACCTCATTTACTTCTTTGTTGTTGTTGTCCTCCTTTAACATTGGAAAATCTCTCTTGTAGTACCCATATTCTTGAAAACCATAACATTGGATCTTAGCCATATTCTTCTTCTTTTTTTGAGGACAAAACTTCCCAAAATTTCCTTTTCTCTTAGCCATGCATTGCTTGAATTTTTTCATTTGATCCCACATCACTTTTTGGATTCAATATGGTTGCTTCAATATTACGTAACTACCAAAGCTCATTGAATGGGGTAGATTCCTTATTTCCCAAGATGCTTGATGTAAATTTGATCCATTCCTCTAGTAGTGCATTGAGCACTATGGTGGTCATCTATTTATTAGACATTATTTCTCCAAACTTTTGTAGTTGGTCTCTTATTTTTGACACCCTCATAAAATATGAGACTATTCCTTCTTCCTTTTATATATTCATCTTGTAGAGTTTTTGTCTTAATGATATCACTTATCGATCAAGACTTACGTAGAACAATTCTAGTAGCTTCTCCTATATTTCTTTTGATGTCTCCAAATTTGAAACATATGGTATGAGGGGATCTTTGATATATTGTATATGGATCCTTTGAGCCCTTACATCCCCTTTCATGTACTTTTATAGAGGTTGAGCTTCTTCATTTTAAGGTTTACTGATTCAACCCTTAACATGACCAATGATTTTGTTTTCTATGAGGATCAAATATGTTCTCTTATTCAATGCACGAAAGTTTAATGAACCAACCCATTTGTTAGATTCCTTGCAAAATGAATTTCTTTCAATAGATTTAGATGTGGACATAAATATACTTACTTTTCAATATACTTGATGTTGACAATATATTCGACTTGATTCCTTCTTGATTTTGATGATAATGTTGATAATAGAAGATGTCTTCTTGATGAAGATGTCTTCCATCAAAAGTGATCCTTCAAGGAGAGAGAGATTACCTTGGTTCCTTGATAATGATTCAAATTCCTTTTCCTTGATGAGATTCCCTTTCTCAAAGTCAGCTTCAGTCTAATTTTCCTTCCAATAGTTGTTTCTTCTTCTTTGACCTGTTTTTTAACCACTACAATTTGACTACAATTTTGAGTCACTGCTGAAACCCTAGTTTATGCACATGTGGGAGAAAGATAGAGATTTTACCCTTCTCTTTTCTTTGTTTGGATAAAGTATTATTATTTTACAACTCAGCCTGCAATATCGATTGTCTTCCACTTGTTTTTGGCATCCTCAGGTGACTGTAATAATTCAATCTATGCTACAACAAATAAGCACTAATGTCCACACACGCGTGAACAAAAATAGCCTAAAACAGGCCCAAAATTAATTTAATACTTTTATATTTTTTACAATTGATTCTCTTAATGATCTTCTTATGCTGCGGCCCTTGAGTGTCGTCCTTTAATATGGTTTTCATTTTTTTCACCTTAATTCTCATACCATGTTGAGAAATATAGGGCAGCTAGATTAGGTTATTTCTCTTATTTTGATAAATGCTTATGATGTGTTTTTACTTTTAATTGATTCGATTATTCTTTCACTTTATTATTGTTAGTGTTATTATCATCAAACAACTACCAACCAACAAATAACAATGGGATAAGAGGACACAAGATAATGTAATCAACCAGGGCCAAAACCTCTCAAACTGAGTGGAAAACCCACAAGAATTCTTCTCTTCTTATAAATCTTAAATTGACAAATTCCAAGACCTAAATCCTTCACCAAGGCTCTTGCAAGACAAAGTCAACCTTCCTTCTTAATTTGCATAGCTTCCAATGGCAAAATTTGACTTTCTAGCAAGTTCTTCAGCGACTTCGACCCCCAGCACCAATTTCTTCAACTTTGACCTAGTATATTCATGGCTTCGAACTTGATGGAGATTAACAACTTGAACCTTTCACCATCACAACTTTGACTTAGAAGAAAATTCAACTTTTTAGCTTAACAACTTTGACCTAGGAGTAACTTCACAACATCAAACTTGCAGCTTCATGGCTTCGATCTTGCAACTTGAAAAATTTTACTTAGAGGCAACTTCACAACTTTGATACAACTTCAGAATTTCATCTTTCCTAGTAACTGTAGAAACTGTAACAAGAGAGAGAAAGAGAGACCCAAAAACTTTGATCTTGTTCTTATTCTTTTTCTTCATCCATGTTCAATCTTCTATCCTGAGGATATTGAGCTTGCTTGAGTGTGTGTCCAAATGAGGTCGAGTTCCTTCTTATATTTCGGCTTTTGAGGGGCACAAAGTTCTTTCCTTAGGCAGGATTGTCCCTTCATGTACGATGCCTTGATATATGTGCCATGATCAGGTCTTTTAGGGTATTTTGGCTATACTTTGACTCAAATAAATTTTCTTTACGATATTTAACATGGCCAAGTGGGTCTTCAATAAATGACAATGAATCAGTTGACTCTATGAAAAACCCAGAAACGCTCAATGGGTGCTTGTGTTGGCATTATGGCTAATATGCTTTCTTGAATGGCAACCTACTAGATAAATATGTCAACATTGATGACTGTGGAACTAGTGCAGATTGGTACAAAGCTTATAGATCTATGAATAAATAAATGATAGTTGAAAGATAGATGGATGATAAATGTTAAGTTTGAGAAAGTATTTGTGGATCCTATGAAGAATTGTTGTTTACATACGCAGGTCCTATAAGAGAATGTCACGTACATAATCCAAACCATGGTAATATGGATACGAGGATTATTTACCATGGTATTGGTCCACATTAATTAGAGAAAAAATAGTTATTTGACCCCATCAAAGAATTCTAACGACATTACCAAGGGTTTTACCTAAAGTATCCGATAAGGTTAAAACTATATAAGGAGATCAACATCAATGTATTAGGTATGAAAGTAAATGATCTATCTATATGTGATTTTGATTTAGATAATATGTGGATGAGGGAGCAAGGAGATGGTTTAGATCTGATAGATCTGAAATTTTTGTGAAGACTAATACTTGCTTGATCTATTTTATGGTTATAATGTTACATTTGTAGCTATGATGATGGCTTGATATAAATATAGTGAAGCATATTGAGATATGAGTTTAACAAATATTGTAAATTGCATCAATGGTTTAATTTAGTAACTCAAGATATGTACGCTATTCTTTTTTTGAGTTGTCACGTACATACGCAAACCTGATTTAGCGAACTAACTTATAAATTTTGCAATAATTTACTTAGTGTATTGAAATATATACATGAGTGTCTTGCATGGTAGTCACGTACATACGTTGACATTAATATAGCATATATGATCAAGGAAAATTTTAAGGATGGACATTTATCTTAAAGTTTAGAAATTTTGGTGAATCTTACTAGTCTCTTATAGACAAAATGTAAAATGTTTGATGATATTTTTGTAAAAATATATAATTTAGGATTATATTATATTAGCCTATATAAGATCATGACAATTTTAAGGTAAAATAATTTTCTACTATAAAACTTGGGTGAATCAGTTTTAGAAAAAATGGAAATTAACGAATCTATTTTTTGGAAAAAGTATAGAAAATTAGCCCACTTGCAAATATTAGGCCGTAAAAGTTTCCCTCTATATGATCTAGGGTTTGCAGTGGCTCTTGATGATGAAATTTGATGATTTATATTATGTTTACTGTTGTTTGTTAGTGATGTCTCTATCTCGATGATCTTTGTGTGACAGTGTTGAGTGGGTTGAATGTGGAATGGAATATTGATTGGTAATCATGCTACAGTGTGGGGATCTGTGATTGGTTAAGTGAGTTTTGATTGATATGTGTATGGTTTAGTGATTGATTCAATCTTACACTAATTCATGATTTAGGGTTTAGTAGTTTGATATTTTTACGAAGGTGTTAAGAGGAGGAAACATGTATATATGTAGGTTTTATTTAGAATAGTCACATACATATTATGATATGAATTTGTCTAGTTGATTTCCACATTCAGTGGTTTGATTTTGCAAACATTCATTTGATTTATAGTGATTCAGTGAATCAGATTCAATATTTCAGTTCGTCATGTTTGGATTTATTGTTTCTATGGGTCAAGTTGGAAAATGTGATGAAAGGTTCCCTACAAACCTTTTGATGATTTTTTGATACATGGACCTAGTCTTAAACATTTTGAAAAGTGATTCACAACAATTTGAGGGTTGCAACATTAAGAAAGGGGGTGGGATCTCCCTTCCAATAAGAGTTGGTAAACAAGTTTATGGGGTTGTGGCTCCCTTCCAGTGGGCTTTGGAGAATGAGTGGAGGTTGTAGCCTCCTGAAATAGGGTCCCTGAATACTGGTAAGATTCTTCATCATTATAAAAATGCAATGAATAATTTCTTTATTTAATAAGAAAGAAGACAGAGACAATGACAATGGTGGTTTCCCCCACATTGGGTGTCCACCTAAAATATTTGTGTTCTATATGTGTTTCTTATATGCTATGATCCTTTTCTATTCTTTTCTACATGCTCGAAATGTATCTATGTATTGATGAAACAGTTAAAGATAATTATCTGATGTAACACATAAAAAATTGGTAAACTAGATATATGTTATTTTCCTTCTCTGAAGATATGTACATAGGTAGGTTTCTTTAAGAACAATAGTTTGCATACTTTAATATATAAAATTGGAAGTTAAAGTGAACTAAAATATTCATTTGTGCCCTCCCCCCAACACACAAATATTTTTCCCATTGATTGGTATCAGAGAAGGTCCCTTAGAAGAAGCTTGATCCCTTAAAGTGAGATCTAAGAATATGTGAAGCCCAAAGGGAGAATCGTTTTATAATGGAACTAGCTTTTTATTTTGGAAAATCATAATGAGAGTGTATTTGTAGGCACTAGGAGTAGATGTATGGGAAATTGTTGAAGGTGGGTATCAATACCGAAACTACATTCCCATACATGATGCAGGGAAGAAAAAGCATGAGATCAATGCAAAGGTTGTAAATGCTATTTTGGGAAGTTTGGGTGAGTCTAAGTTGTTTAAATTCATGCAGCTAGAAAATGAATAAGCTATATGGGACAAGCTTGTGCAAAGCTATGAAGGTGACACTAAGATAAAAAGCGTTATTCTTCAAATGTTTAGAATTTAGTATGGGACTCTTAGAATGCATAATGATGAAAGTATTGCAAGATTTTTCCTTAGAAAATAAGAAGTTGTTAATTATGTGAAAATATTGCTAACGAAATAAGGGGTGCTATTATTTTTGAAAATATTTTGACATCACCGACTAGGAGGTTCAATTCCAAAGGTTCCATCGTCGAAGAAATGTAGGATTTGAATAATCTCGGTATTTAACAACTCCATCAGACATTCATGGCCTAGGAGATGAGAAAATTGGATCCATCAGATATCATAGAAGTAGCATTCTAATCCACAAACAAAGGGAAATATAAATAAGAGCCAAAGGAAAGAGGTTATATTTCAAATGAAGAAGAAACAAATTTTTTGAACAATCTCTCGTTAGGAATTGGCAGGTTCAAAGGTAAGGTTCATTTTAAATAATTTTCCCATGGAAGAGTAGGTCACTATGCCACTAAATGTGCTTATAAAGAAAATCATGAGAAAGGGAAGAATTTTCCAAAGAGGAGTGTAAAATAATTTTTTATATCAATACATTTCTTTATACTCATGAAGATAGTGAATATTCCTCCAATAATGAGGATGATGAATCAGATCAGAATTATCCTTTACTTATGGCATTTGAAGAACAATTTGGAAATGATTCTGATGATGTCTTTATGGATTCTCTAGGAGAAATTGATAGACTCATGTTTATAAATAAGAATCAAGAAAATTAAATCAATGTGTATAAGGAAATCACTCTTGTTGAAGAAATAACACAACTAAAATGTGTATAAAAGAGGCTAAATTAGTTTAGCAAGATTTAAAGAAACATGTTATAGAAAAAGAAGGCAAGGTGAAAACTTAGAACTTGAAATTGTGGATCTAAGAAATGAACTTGAGAAAACAAAGGCTCTAAATCTTAATTTTTCTAAAGGATTTGAGACTTTAGAAGAAATTACTAAAGTGAAATGTTCTCCTCTAATCAAGACATGAATTGGATACAATCCAAATGGTGAAACATAAACACCTATGACATATTTTGAAATAGGCATAGGAAGCAATGTCAATGCAGTAAAAGGAAGCATTCATCAGAACTATAGAACTTAGCAAAAGAATGAAGGATCAAATATTTCCCATGCAAAACAACCTTACCATGAAGAAAATTCTAACTATTCAAGAAGATATTATACTCCCACGTATTCTTTCTTCAATTTATAATGATTCACTTGTCATAATTTTGATCACAAAGAAGTTCATTGTGTTTCTTATAAAACAATTATGACTAGAGAAGCATGAAAACAATAGAATGCAACTAGGACAAAGAAATTTTCCTATAATGTTTTCTCACCTCTTAAAAATCAAATTGAATGTTATATTTGAAATAAAATTTGTCATTAATAAAATGAATAAATAATTAGGATGAAATCATCTTATAACCATGAATAGAAATCAATACCACCCAAGGTTTCGTGAAACAAAAATACTACCTCTAAAAATTGTGGTCTAGCATTGTATGCATGAGATCAAGAGAATCTATGGTACATTGATAATGGATGTTCAAAACATATGATAGGTTGAAGAGATAACTTTGTTTACTTTAATGAAATTAAAAAAGAAAAGAATGTGACTTTTGGTAATAACTCACCTTCTGCTATCAAAGGGAAAGGATATGTGATTTAGAAGAAAAAGGTCAAGGTTGGAAATGTATTATTTGTTGATAGGTTAAGACATAGCTTGTTAAGTAGTTGTCAAATGTTTGATCAAGGGAATGATGTTACTTTCAGATCGAAGAATTTCATTGTAATAAATATGGATATAGGTAAGCTCATAACAAAGGGAACTAGAACTACCGGTAATGTCTATCTTAGAAGGCGAGAAAGAGCATTCTTTTCTGAGAAAATCTGAAGAAATCTAGATTTGGCACAAAAGATTAGGTCACCTTAGCTTTTCTCAATTATACAAATCAATTAGTATGGGAGTAATTTGTGACTTTCCAAAAATATCCCCCCCTGAAAATAGAATTTTCAAATCATGTCAATTTAGCAAGAAATCCATAGCTTAGTTTCAATCTAAAGAAGCTACTTCCAGCCTACCCCTTGAACTTGTTCACACTAATCGATGTGGTCCTATGAGATAGAAATCTACTCTTGGTGAACAATACTTCCTATTATCCGTTGACGAATTTAAAAGAATATGTTTGAGTTGTTTGCTAATGTATAAACATGAGGCATTTGAGAAGTTTAAAGTATTCAACGCTCTAGTAGAAAATGAATTGGGTCTACAAATCAAATGTCTTAGATCTCATAGAGGAGGAGATTTTAGATTAGATAATTTTTTCAATTTTTTGAATAACATGGCATCCAAAGACAATTTTCCATAGCTGAAACTCCTCAACAAGATGGAGTGGAAGAAAGAATGAACATGATAGTTCAACAAATGGCATGTGCCATGTTTGACGAGTCAGGAACACCTCACACCCACTAGGGAGAAATAGTACACATAGTCGTGGATATACTTAATAAATACCATGTTTGAGTAAGTAGTGATAGCACTGCACATGGACTCTAGTTTGGTATCCTTGCAACTATCAAATACTTTAGGATATTTTAAATAAAATATTTCATAAACAAAAATGATGATAAGCTTGGAAAATTTGAATCTAGATTCGATGAAGGAATCCCCCTTAGATTCTCCTCTAGAAGCAAATGATATTAATGTCACAATAAAAGGCTTCAAAATATTATTGAATGCATAGATGTTGTGAGTAATGAAGAATCCACAGGTACAAAAAGGGAAGCACAAGAAGATAATGAACCTCGCCCTACTACAATCAAAGAAATTGTAGGAGAAGAAATAAAAGCATTAGAAGAAGGAAATGGAAATACAGATATGTTAGAAAAGACACCACCAAGGTATGTTAAAAAAAATTATCCTGAATCTCAAATTCTAGGTAATAAGAAAGAATGAATACAAACTAGAAGAACTCTCGTTGAGACTTCTAGCCACTTATCCTTATGAATGTGGGATTAAATAAATGCATAAAGAAATTGATCAAATAGAAAAGAATCATACATGAGAACTAGTACAAATATCTCATGATAAAAAAGTAGTTGAAACAAAGTGGGTGTTCAAGAACAAGCTAAATGATAATGGAGAAGTAATTCGAAACAAAGCAAGACTTGTATGCAAAGGCTATTCTTAACTACAAGGGATAAAATTTGAAGATACATTTTCACATGTATCTAGACTTGAATTCATAACAATATTTCTTTCATTTCCCATCTTTCATATCTTTAAGGTATATCAAATGGATGTTAAATATGAATTTTTAATGGGGATCTAGGAAACGAAGTTTATATTGAACAACGTAAAGGATTCATTCTTGGAAATAATAAAAATATTGTTTAAAAACTTAAGAAGGCATCGTATTGGTTAAAGCAAGTTCCTCATTCATGGTACTATCATCTCGACAGATATCTTTAGCAACAAGGATTCAAAAAGGGTTTTGTAGATAGCAGTCTATATATATCAAATTTGACGAGGACAAACTTTTGATGGTAGTAGTTTATGTACATCACATCATATTTGGAAGTAATGTAGAACCTATGATTCAAGGGCTTTCTTCAGTTATCCAATAACACTAGTACAAAATAGCTAATTAGTTACTAAAAAAATGACTAAAATTTTCATATAAACGACCATTTTTCAGCCTTTGACCAATAGTAGCTAATTTACAGTATCTTATAACGCGACCAACTTTTAGTCATTCTTAGCTTAGTCATTAATTGGTTGTCTCAATTTTATCATCTGGTAGTATATTTAGTCATAAATTTAGTCATTGATTTAGTCATTAATTGTCACAATTAATGACCAAATATACAACAAAATATACTACTATATGATCACCGTAGAAAAAGATTAATGACCAAAAAAATATGACCAAAATGTTGGTCATGTTATAAGACACTGCAAATTAGCTCCTAATAGTCATATATATGCAAAATTTAGCCATTGCTTTGTTGGAAATAATACTGAGAGGGGGGGTGAATAAGTATTATCAAATTCTTTTCAATATGCCTTCATTAATTTATTGATCATTAACTTGTATATAATAATGAGCATGAAACAAGAAAAACACATAGTCACACCAAAGAACACCAAATATAAGGTTGAAACCCGATGTGGGTGAAAACCATCTGCTGCAATATGTCTCTATCTTCTTTCAATTAGAAACCTCTTTTACAATGATTTTGTACTGGTGCAGTCCTTTACCAGTACGCAGGCTGCAACCTACAAAGAGCTACAACTCTCTCTCATTTTCCAGTTTCTCCTGGAAGGGAGCTACAACCCCCTACTTCTTTTCTTTCAAGGACCACTTTTCATAAATTTTCAAACTGGATCCAAGAATATCAAATAATCATCAAGTACATGTAAATCATCCAAACTCCTTATACAATCGACCAAGAGTCACCCAGCATCTTAGAATGCTATAAAAAGAAAGATAGTACCAGAAATATAAATCGAGAACTCTGCTGCAATAGATAAAAGACAATCAACAATTGTTTCAAGATAAAACCGCAACTTGACCAACAGGGGCCTGCGTATATCCACAGCTCTTCTGAGACTGAACTGCGCAGATCCGCAATGGTTGTTCTTCTGCTCTGTGAACTTTCCTTCAGATCCGCACCTTCACTTCTAACTTTTTGCGTAGACCTGCACTGTGCCTTCTTCTCGCCTGCGTACCATGCACTTCGTCCTTTTCTGCGCTGCGTGTGCTGCGCACTATTCCCTGTACTGTACTGCGTACCCCACACTACACCTTTAACTGCGCTACGTACCCACGCACTGCACCTTTAACTGTGCTGCGTACCCACGCACTGCACCTTCTGATCGCCTGCATACTTCTGATTAGGGCCAAATTTTCAGTATACCAATGTGCCACAGTTAGTCAGATCCACAGATTTGTTCATGCACCCGAGAGATCACGACATGCCAATAGATTCACCTTAAGTTAAGTTATCTCCTTGAATTAAATCTCGCTTTTAAAATCAATCACCCAAAATTTCAGATCTTAAGATATTCAATTGAAAAGATACTAAAACCAAGTTATCTCCTTCCGTATTTATAGACAAGCCCTTATTCACCCCATGGGACAAAACCATCAATAAAAAATACAAGGGATCCAAATTGGGGCTAAAATAGATCCTATACCACAGGCAAAAACCATAGCATCAGAAAAAGGTGGGCTAAATACCACGAGCCAAACATAAGAAACCCCACGTGAGCGCGCTTCACTGCCTTGAAGTGTCTGCACTGGGGTCCGCACCTTCTGAATGGGTAACCTACGAGTATGATTGCACCTTCTGCATGGTGAACCTGCGGGTACGCACCTTTTGAACCATTCACCTACGAGCCTCTTAATTTCCATCATTTTGAGAGCCTGAACAAACCATTGCCACTTGAGTGAGTTGCCATCAAGTACAACACCTGTATCATAGAGCCATACTAGAATCATAATGCCAACAATCTCCCCCTTTGGACTTGATGGCAACCTCAAGATCCTCAACTTCATTCTCCCCCTTTGACATCAAGGGAAAAGGGTTATGCTCCCCCTAAGAACATGCTCCCCCTGACTGTAAACCAGATCTGGAAAGAGGAAACAAAATCCACCAAACACTATAAATGATCATGAAAGAGATAGAGACATATTGGAGCCAATTTTAGATCAGCATCCATGTTCTCCTTTTGTGCTCACATAATGCCAACAATGCATTATACGTGCTCCCCCTGAACCTGTGCCATCGATCTATAATGAATCCATAAACCAGCAAGTGTACGCGTATACCACGTATAGACCTCGTGTACAATCAATAGATGAGATTCAACAACAAGATGATGCATCAACAATGCCCAGCTTTTTGCTGAGGTATTCAAAGGTCTCCCTAGGCAATGGTTTGGTGAGAATATCAACAACTTGTTCCTTAGAAGGAACATACTCCAACTTGATTTTTTGTTCCATCACTTGTTCCCTGAGAAAGTGATACTTGATTGGTATGTGCTTGGTCTTTGAATGCATGACTGGGTTCTTTGAAATGCTGATTACACTTCTATTATCACATAAGATGGAGATAGGTGGTGTACAAGTGATTTGAAAATCTTGCAAGGTCTACATCATCCAAAGGAGTTGAGTGCAGCAAGATGCAACAGCAACATACTCTACTTCAGCTATAGACAAGGTAATTGAACTCTGTTTCTTGCTGAACCAAGATACTAATCTGGAACCCATAAAGAATGCACCACCACTTGTGCTCTTCCTGTCATCCACGCTTCCGCCCCAATTTGCATCTGTATAAGCATGAAATGTGAGATCTGTATCTCTAGGATACCATAAGCCATAATTTTGAGTCCCTTGAAGATATTTGAAAATTCTCTTCACTGCTTGAAGATGAGTTTCCTTTGGATTTTCCTGAAATCTTCCAACTATTCCCACTGCATGCATGATGTCTGGTCTGGTACTTGTCAAATAAAGTAGACTTCCAATCATAGATCTATAGGTTGGTTGATGCACTACTACTGATTCGTCATTTGCACTGAGGTTGCATCCTGTTACCATGGGTGTACATACTGGTTTTGCATCTTCCATGCCATATTTCTTCAAAATCTACTTGAGATACTTGGTTTGAGACAAGAAGATTCCCCCTTCATTTTGTTGGATTTGCAATCCAAGAAAGTATGTCAGTTCTCCAAGCAAGGACATTTCGAATTCTTTCTGCATCACCAAGGCAAAGCCTTGACCCATAGCTTCTTTATTGCTACCAAAGATAATGTCATCTACATACACAACAAGTATTAGCAATTTCTCATTTTCAATTTTTATATAAAGATTGCTATCCACTGATCCTTTTGAAAAACCTTGTTGATGAAGATATTTGTCCAAACGATAGTACCAAGCCCTTGGAGCTTGTTTAAGACCATAGAGAGACCTTTTTAGTCTGCATACAAGATTTGGATCATTTCGAGGAATGAAACCATCTGGCTGCTCAATGTATACTTCTTCTTCTAAGTCTCCATTCAGAAAGGCTGATTTTACGTCCATTTGAAATACTTTAAACTTTTGAAACCTTGAGAGTGCAAGGAACATTCAGATGGCCTCGAGTCTTGCAACACGAGAAAAAGTTTCTTCAAAATCTATTCCTTCTTGCTGCGCATACCCTTTACAAACAAGTCTGGCCTTATTTCTAATTACTTCCCCATTTTCATTCAACTTATTTTTGAAGACCCATTTTGTCCCTATAACATTCTTCTCCTTTGGTCTAGGAACCAACTCCCAAGTGTCGTTCTTTTCGATCTGCTCAAGTTCTTCATCCATTTCTTTGACCCAACATTCATCTTTGCATGCCTCTTTCACACTTTGTGGTTCAGTGGAAGAGAGTAATGCCAAGTAGCTTGAAGCTTCTGCAATTGTTCTTCTTGTTTGTACACCTGCTTCTTTCTGCCCCAAAATCTGAGATTCTGGATGATTCTTCTAAACATACCTGGATGGAGTCTTTTCTTCTATCCTTGTATGTTCCTCTAGTGCTTCTTGTGGTTCTTCTTCTTCATCATTCTATCTCTGAGGGTAGTCTTCATCTTCTTCTATACTTTCATGATTTACTCACCTAGGAATGTATCCCTCTTCATCAATCACTACATCAATGCTGTCAACAATTCTTCCAACTCTTTTATTATAGCACTTATATGCTTTGCTGTGTGGAGAATAACCAAGAAGAATGCCTTCATCTGCTCTAGGTTCAAGTTTGCCAAGTTGCTCATCAGTATTCTTAATATAGCATTTGCTCCCACAAATTTTGAATTGCTTTACCGAAGGAGTCTCAGCATACCAGAGCTCATGAAGAGTTTGAGTGTTGTTCACTCGGACATTTGTTTTATTGATAATAACAACCGCAGCATATGCAGCTTCACCCCAGAACGTTGCGGGAGTTCCAGATTCACCAAGCATAGCACGAGCCATTTGTTGGATTGTTCTGTTCATCCTTTCCACCACTCCATTTTGTTGAGGAGTTCTAGTTGTAGAGAATTCCCTTCTTATTCCATGTTCTTCACAGAAATCAAAAAATTCATTCGAGGTAAACTCTCCACCTCTGTCAGACCTGAGACACTAAATATTGTAACCTGATTCATTTTCAGCCAAGGCTTTGAAGGATTTGAATTTTTCGAATGCTTCATCTTTGTGCTTCATAAGTCCTAATCAAACAAACCTGGAGAAATCGTCAATGAATAATTTTAAGTATTCTTCTCCTCGAGGTGTCGTTTTCCTAAAAGGACCACATACATCTGTATGGACTAGATTAAGAGGCATGCTAGTTGATCCTTCCTTTTCCGGAAAGTTAGTTCTGGTTTTCTTTCCAAACTGACATGATTTGCATATGTTGTTTTCTGGAATTTTGATATCTGGACGACCATGAACTGCCTGGTATTTGCATGCTTTCCTTATTTTTCAAAAGCTTAGATGCCCCAACCTTCGGTGCCATAACCAGTGTTCATCATCCTTGCTTAAATAGCATTGTTGTTGTCCTTCTTCAAATATGTATAGATTATTTGGAGTTCTTCTACCTTTGATCAGTATTTCACCTGTATCAAGATCATGAACATGAAATCCATTTGATCTAAATATTACCTCGGTTCCTTGATCACACATCTAGCTGACACTCAGAAGATTATGCTTCAATCCATCAACATACAAAACATTTCTAGCTTTGACCTTTTCTTTTAACTGAGCAGTGCCCTTTCTTTCCCTTTTCTAAAGCAAAATATGGTTCAAGTTTTTCTTTATCACCTGTCATATGCTCTGAACATCCATTGTCGATGTACCATAGATTTTTCTGTCCCTATGCATAAAAGGCTATCCCACATCTTTCTGTTTGTGGTTCCTTTATTCTCCATGTTTTTATGTTTGAGGGTTGTTCCTTTGTCTGCTGAAACCTGCTCCTACATTCAGAATCTTCATGACCAAACTTATTGCAAATAGAACATTCGACTTCATTTTCAAGAGCTGAAAAATTGTTATAGGTCCTTTTTGTAATCCCGGTCATACTTCTTTGTTTTTTAGCTTCTCTAGTCATGATTGTTTTATATGCAACACATTGAGCTGCTTTATGACCAAAGTTATGACAAGAGAAACATTTTCCATTGAAGAAGCTTCTGCGGTTATCAAATCTACTGGCCAAATGATTGTAATTTCTATTGTCATCCATTCTTGAAGCAAATTGAGAAGATTTTACCTGTGGCTGGTTGTAGCTTTTGTTCACCCTTAAGACGGATTTCCCTTGGTTTGTTCTTGATGTAATTCGTCCCTGTTTTACCTGGTGATCTCCATAGTGCTTTTGCTCATTCCTTCTTGCTGCATCAAGATAACTCTTTGAAGTGGATGCTTGAGATGTTTCTCCATTATACCCCAGACCTGTCTTGTTTAGCGGAGAACGTTGTATATTGATGATCTCATCCAAATTTTCAGATCCTTTGACAAACTTAAGATTTATAACCTTTCTTTTCTCAATTTTTTTTCTAAGGCCAACTATTTCACCTTCTAACTTTTCAAGAAATTTTTCTTTTTCATCAATTTGAAATTCTAGAGTATCAATGATCATATTCTTTTCTTCTATACATGTCTTGAGTCTAGAAATTTCTTCATAAAAGCTATCCACATCTATAGCATCCATGTAATCATCATCTTCAAATGCCATCAAAAGTCTATAGTCATTACCTTGTTCATCTTCATCACAATTTGACAGACTGTCACTGTCTTCATGAGTGTAGTAGCTCTTCTTATTTGCATTATGTTTCTTGTTCCATCTAATAGGTTCCTTTCCCTTGTCGATCTTATCCTTATGAGAACATTTGGCAGCATAGGGACCTACTCTTCCACAAGCAAAGCATTTGAAGGGCAACTTATCTCTGAATCGTCCAGTACCTCGTTGAATATTTCTGACAAAATTTGATTCTTCTTCTTCTCCTGATTCATAGTACTCTCCTTTGCCTGAAGCCTTGAAGGCAGCTTCTCTCCTGTCAGATGGACCTCCTTTCCTCATTTCATAAGTACTTAGAATTCCATGCAGTTGTGACATTTTAAGATGTTGGAGATTTTCCTTTTCTTCTATAGCGGAAACTTTAGATTCAAACCTAGGTGACAAAGATCTTAGAACTTTTTCAACCACAACAACTTCTTTTATTTCTTCACCCAAATTTTTCATACAATTAACAATCTCATCTACACGGAGAAAATAGTTAGCCACACTTTCATCATTATACATCTTGAGATTTTCATAATGAATCCTAAGGGTTTGAAGTTTTGAACGTTTTACCTGATCATCTCCTTCATAGCTCAGAACAATCTTGTCCCATATTTCTTTTGCCTATTTATACTGCATAACTTTCACAAATTCTGATTGAGATAGGCATCCTAGAAGAGTATTGACTACCTTTGCTGATCCAGGTGGATGTTGGTGGCCATCCACCTCTCCTATTTGGACCCCCACATTTGTCTCTTTCAGTTTTTCAGTTTCCGTAATTGTAGCACAATTTACTATTTTTAGCAGTTTTTTCGGGTCCTGAACTTCCGGAGCCGTTTTGAGGCCCTAAA
>APFE030154509.1:0-14979 GCA_000404065.3 Pinus taeda | reverse complement strand
GTCAGTTGTTATATGTTGATATTAAAATTTTAGATGAAGATAATTGCATCATTTTGTTGTGTTCTCTACCAGATTCATGGGATAGTCTAGTTGTTGTTATAGGTAACAATACAAATAGCTTGAAGTTTGATGAAATAGTCTCATCCTTGTTGTCAAAGGGGATGAGATGGAAAAATATGGAGAGCCAGAATGGAGATGCATTATCTGTAAGAGTGCAGTCACAGAACAAAGATAGAAATATGTCCTCAATTGGGAGATCCAAATATATAGAGAGATCTAAATCTCTAGGAAAAGTTGTAAAATTATGCTGGAAATGCGAAAAATAAAGGAACTGCAAAAAAAATTGTAAATCTAAAACTCCTCAGAAAGGAAAGGGATCTGATTATGCTACTTTTGTAAAGGCAAAAACCACCTCAGATGAAGGTGGATATGTGTACTTGGATTCTTCCTCAAGTATGTATGTAGTTCATGAGGCATGGTTGATTGATTTAGGTGCATCCTTTCACATGACTTCTTGTTAACACCAAAAAATGGTACACTTGTTAGTACAATCCAGAAGGCATTAAAAGTGTCTAGCAGAATGCACAAGTGGACATTTTCTAGCCAAATACATTATGAAGTTAAAAAATCAAATTTCTCATAAGGTCCGAAGTTTACAAAGGAAGAAAAAGTAAGGCGATGTGTCTATTTCTTCGATAAACGTGAGTGTACGGGATAGCCTCCAAAAGATGCGTGGTTGCAGAAAAGGATGACTCAGGATCCGACATGAGTTTAGTCTAGTACAACCGAATTTGAGTCGTCTTGGAGATATGCAACCCTTAATGGAATCGTCTTGTCCTACTCATGTGTCTTTATCATACCTATACCAAGAGAGGGAAGAAGGATTCAAATTTTTTCTATATAAATAGGCCATGGGAGAACAAAAACATGAGACATTGTTATGTTGGACAAATTGTTGTTTGAGAAAACCACCATTGCATTGTTTCAGCCAAGGAAGTGATGAGCACTATCATGTTGGTCATATTTATTCTAAGAAACCCAACATCTTAGTGAGAGAAAAGGAATCCACCATTGGAGAGTCTTCACACTTCTTTGAGAGAGAGAAAAAACTTACAAAGAGATTGAGGAAAGAAACCCCCTTGCCAAGGAGTTTTGAGCTCCATAGCTCAAATAATTATCTTCAAGTATCTGAAATTCATCTATTGTATTCAACCTCTACCACCAGAAATCAATAAAGGGATATTTTTCCATATATTATTTATGTGTTTTCTCCATTTGAGCATTGTTTTGTTTATGTACCTCTTTGTTTAGTTTATGTTTATGTATGCATTGTTTCCACTATTTACAATGTTGTTTTTATTTAAGTTTTTCCACTAACAACACCAATTTTGACTGTGATCCTTTGCAGGGAACAATCCACTACTAAGGGGGTTTATTTTGGTACACTTGTGCTCCAAAAACAATACTACAAGAATGGTGACCATACTACTCTCTTTTCATTAATTTAGAGATTGTTTTTTAGGACCTCCTCTCTGCACAACCATCCTACAAGTTACTCTTCACATCTATGGATTTTTTACAGTCCCCTAGGACCTGTTCTGAGCCCGTGGAAGTGAAATTTTTTCCGTTTTTTATCACTCAAGCACCTTTGTCTCTGATAGACATGGCCCACATTCCTTTTCCTCTAACAGACGTGAGCTCACATCTATCTACAAAAACCACGCAAACAACAGAAAGCACACAAGCTTTGTATTTTTTCTCTTTTCTTAAGTGATTGGCAGCCTTTAGTGAATTTCCTTCACCTTTGCATTCAGTATGTTATGTTTAATACCTCTAGTTTCTTTAAGAACCATAATTGGTGAATCAATTAGAGTATTTTTAATTATGTATTTGCAAATAACCACATAGATTAATTAGGGAGAAAAGTAAGTGGGCAAATTCCACATATGTTTTTCAAACTATTTTCCTTAAATTTTTGCAAATCACATAGCTTAATTAGTGAAGAAGTAAGTGGCCCATTATCCATGAATCTTTATACTAACCAAAGCATTTTTTGTGACTAGGAGAAAATGTTACTAGAGAAATTAAGTAATCTCTACTTCCCTTGCGTCTTTTAGATGAACCTAGAATTGCATATGAAAACCTTCTAAAAAACATTTGAATTTTGATATCCTTTATTAAACTCCACAAAGTTTAATAGGAAACAGTAAGTGGCCCATAATCCACAAATGTATTTCTTTTTTCCATGCAAGGAACAATCAACACTTAGCGTAATTAGAAGGATATTGAAAAGGATCATCACATATAAACATCTTATCATACTTTGTATGTTCACTTGCATAACACACTAAGCGTTCATATGCTTTGTACTCAAGAAGCCTCTAGTTTTTTGGAAATTTGGGTGCTTAGTCTATTTTGTCTTAAAAAATCACTCCATAAGTGAATTAAGACTCCTTAAAAACAACCATAACTTGAAATAATTAAATTTCCCCGTAGGGACCACCAAAAAATGTATAGTTCAGGTTAGGACCATTGGGCGTAGGCATCCCATAAGCCACCATGGTAATGTTACACCATTGTAACATAGTTGTTGACTTTTTAGGGAGCTTAAAATCTTTCAATCATCCCACAGAAAAGAATACTCGAGCATGGAAGAGATCCAATTTAGAGGGGGTTTGGCTTAGGTCCAATGCATATGGTACTCTTTGGGACTACCTGACCCATCTAGTGATTAGTATTGGTAACTAAATACCAAGAAGCTAAAGACTCGAATTCTCACGTGGGATGAATTTACTTAGTGACCAAATCTAGGGGTTCCTTTCCCTATAGGTGATGGTGCAGGAAAAACTTGAGCCTCATTACCCTTACCTTGGTTGATTCTTCGACTATTGGAAGGCATTGCCAGTTCTTGCAGGATGTTTCCCTATAACCAATTAGAAGATATCTCTGCAAGGCCCAATTACTTTGAGAGTGGGCAGGTCGATTAAGTCTACATAAGTATTTTCATCATACGCAACAAACAAAAACCTCTTTTTTTTTTCATGATCACATAGTTTAAATTAAAGGAAAATAAACCATTTATATTTTCGCTTTGTTTTATGTAAGTGATCCAAATTGATATTTATCTCCTTCCCTCATCATACACAAAGTATCAAACACTTTTAAAGTGACATAATAGGGGACCCCATAGCTCCTCATCGATCTAGATGTTTTTTAAACGTCCCCCCATTACCAGGAGGTGTTCCAGGACTCCCACCATTTAGGTGGAGAGGACATCACTCAACCACCATTATTGGATCTTCTTTTATTGGTGCATCTTTGATAAAAACTACTCCTCAACAAAGTACACCCTTCACCACTCTGGAAGGATCTCTTCTCACTACCCCCTTTGGGAGTGCACACACCTCTCCTCTGGACAGTCCCCAAGATACCCATCGAGGTAATTCTCCCATGATATCCCCACAAAGGAATTTGTTTTATATAGTTGTCCAGAATCTTTTCACGATGGAAAGTATTGCAAATATCATGTTCTTAGCTTCACTAAATCTACCAGATTTAAGAAAGCTAACTAATGACCTGCCCATGGACAAAATTGGACAACTATTCCCACCAAGCTCCCTTTAGACATTCCAAATTTCAAAGGAAAATAGGGAAAAGACCTAGGAAACCATGTCATGGAATTTCACCTATGGTGTTCATTTAATAGTATCACAAAATATACTATTAGATTACGACTATTTCAACACACCCTAATTGGGCCCACCGTGAAATGGTATGAGGACTAGCCCTCTATGTCACACAAGAAATTTAGCTCATTGGCTATTGATTTCCTCACCTTATTCTATCTCCCGGTCCACCACAATTTCGGGTTTGGAACTCCTCACCAACTTCAAAAAAACATCTACTACTCACATCTCAGACCATCTCCATGAATGGCAAAAATTTCGTAGCCTATGAAAAACCCATTTTGAAGATAATGTCCTCCTGGACATATTCCTGAGATCCCTCATATCTGGAATCTCTAGGGACGTGGAAAATTAATCCCCGCAAACCAAGGAAGAATCCATTAGTAAAACCTAGTAGCTGGAGCTTATCTATGCCCAACATGGGTACATTTATCATGTGTTTCCAGACGCCCTATGCCTGCAAACTTATAAAGAGATCATAGGCGCATCCGATAGTGCTAACAGCTTAATTGGGTCCCTATCCCAAAATCACCACAACAAAAACTACCAAAACCCTGGTTATTCATTCAATGGCCAAACATACGATGCTACCCACAATGCACCACCATTTCAACATTTAGGGTACTATAATGGTCAACCTGCACGTATGCAGAATGTAGTCAACAGGGTTAACCAATACTTGCTCCCGCAAGGGGGCTCGTACCTCCCCCCTCAGGGGAATCAACACTCCTCTAGGAATATGGACATGATGTTGACTCCCTCGAGCCAATACATTAACAAGGTACAAGGAAACTAGTATTCTTGTTTCCCAGCACAACAACAGAACATCCCACCAATGCAAAATAATGCATGGGTGGATGTATTGCAACCTTCTCTCGCTTCACAACAACAATCAAAGGAGAAACTGAATGTATTTAATCCTTACAACACTACTAAGACAAAACCAAAAATAAATCCAAGGGGAGAATCCGAGTGAGGGGGCAACAATCAACAACAACCCCCAAGAGCACCAGGAAGGGACAATCCCAACCAGAATCAAAACTAGGGAATGACTAACAATAACTCATAGAAGCAAGGCAAGATCACAAGTCTTTAAACTAATCATACATGCGCTATATGTGGGGATTACAATCATTATACCCACCACTATCCTCAACCTCTTCACTTGAAAATGGTACAAGACAGTAGGGGGCAAGGCAATCGACAAGCTGCAATGATGTTGAAGCCGTTCCCCCATTAGGGAGTCGTTAACACCCAACAACAAACTCCCCAAACTAATCCATATGGAGGGAACCTCCATAACACTCCTAATCATGATATTTTCATTCTAGGGGAAGATATCATTTTGCGAACCAAAAAACAAAGTTATGAAGCTCCCCCAAAGCCCAATCCATCCACCTTAGCTACAAAAAATATCTATAGGGTCATTGACCATCCCTTGACCTACTATAGAACCCATGCCTAAAATGGTCAAATAACCCTTACGGCACACAACACACAACTTGAAAGTAGCTCATAGTTATAACATATTCGATGACTTACCACAATCACCATTATCTATGTCAGTGCTAGAGGTCCTGTAAACATGCCCAACCCAGCGGAAAGCCTTACTATCCACTTTAGGCACGATCAACCCATCTGATTCCCATATAATGGTATTTGACTTGGACAACGCTACTCTATAGCTACCCTTAGCGATTGCTTTCCAAATCCCTCTCTCAGTCCAAAATATCAACATCCATCATTGCATTGTCGACGAAGGGGCTTCCACATGTATCATGTCCAAATATGTTTGGCAGAAATTAGGATCCCCTGAACTTAAGCCTTTTAACATAATGCTCAGAGTATACAATGGACGCCCTTCATCCCCCATCGGTTTATAATATAGTGTGCTAGTTAAGTTGGCTAGAAGAATTGTGTTAATAGACATTGAAGTACTAGATGCCTTGTTGGATTACAACATCTTGCTAGGCCAAAGCTATATCAACGAAAACACAGTCACCTCATCGGTGTTCAGAATAATGATGTTCCCCCATGAGGGAAATATCATTACCATTGATCAACTTACATACTATGAGAAGGAAACCTTACCCACACCAGATGGAATATTTCCCTTAGTCTCATCCTCCCATGAGGTGATCATTACTTACACTCAGCTTAGCCCGGTCCAATATAAGCCATCAACTCTCCCAGGAACATTTCCATGAAACCCTTCGGTAAGGAAAGAGCTTGCCCCAAATACTAGAGCATCGATGTGCATGATGTCTTTGTCAAACACCACCCAAAACCCAAAACCAATTCCGGACATCACTCTCCCTACAATTGATAATGACATTACTTTACTTCCAACTATTACACAAACCCCCTTTTTCTACCCCCACCTGGAATTGTCTCCCACCAAGTCATGGAAACCCTTACATTACCAAATATGTCTCTTGTGATACCCATTTGGTATCTAGTCCCCATGACCATGTTAGCTAAGAGTACGCATTCCGGTAGGAAATATCCCTGTACCTTCATCTCAAGGAACCACCCTTACTCGAAACCTTCCTACACCTACACCAACTAGGGTTGGAAAAAAGGCTAAACAAAATGTTAAAAAAAGAGAATCCTCAAACTCATTGAGGGCCTTGAAAGCCTATGGGTTATGTGAAGAATTTGGGCACCCAACCCGCATATGCCCTGAATTATATGAGCTAAACACTCTCCTGAACACCACTAAAACATCGGCAACCATAGCTCCACCAAAATGAGCAAAAAACATACCTCTGTGTAACAAATAAATATGTACCGTCCATGCATGTGTTATATGTGAAAAACATGGGGACTATACTCATCATTGTCCTGACATCCCTCGATATCGAGAGACGTTAAACACACTCATTAAAACCAACATGAATAACCCAATAGCACCAACCAACCATCAAATGGACAATAAATGCCAAAACATATTCTACATTCAGGAAGAGGCAGCTTCATACTCTGAAAAACATAAATACCAAACATGAAGGCAGCATAAACAACAACACCCGTCCTCTTCTTTACCATGTGCTATATGTGATGAACCTACCCATCTGGTGAACCTTTTCCTTGAACTATGGACATGTTACCAAAGCCACATACCCACCCAGGTTGCTCAAGGAAGAAAACTGAGATGCCAAAACCATATATGCATGATCTATGAGGAAAACCATCATACGAAGAGGTACCCACATCTTCCCAAATTCCACAAAGAGTTGAGTTTTGTATGTAAATTCATGAACAAAAACTCTGATCTGTTAGACTCAGATACATAATTTTTAGAACCTATTCCCCCACTCAGTGAATAAGGACCCCTAGATATATTATGTGTGTTTGAGGAGAAAAGGTAGCCAACAAAAAAACTAGGCCCCCATCATTTCACCTCCCATCACCATCACTAGGCCAAATCTAGCCAAAAAAAACCCAAAACCACCTGGCAAAGAAAATCACCCATCGCATGCACCCTATGTGATAAAAAAAAACATTTTATCAATAAATGTCGTGAACTGAGTAGGTTCAACGACATTTTCTTCTTAGTGTCCCACATCCCCCACAAGCACCTCTCCAATCAAGAAAAAATCACATGATGTTATTGCCGCATATGCTCTTAATTCCACCACACAAGGAATTGTTAGTAACTTCCATGATTCCATGCAGTGAGAGTAGCACTAAAACTAATTTGTACCGGAAGACCACATCATACCAAGGCCATGACCCAGAGATGGATACCCCCACAAGATATTTTATCGTGCAACAACAATGAGGCATCAACATCCCATATTATGAGTATTACCGCCTCTCATACAATCCATTCAGTTAGTATTGAACCACTACACATAAATTCTACCAAATCCTTTCATAGCATGAATGATACCTCTATAATGCATGCCTTTCCAAAACAACCATCCCTGGTAAAAGAGAGTCAAGGCCTCGTTTGATCGCCACATCACCCCTCGGACTTCCACCAAGGGGGAGTTAGCCCTCCACTACGATGTCGCCCAAGAAGAAATAGGACCTAGAAAGTTCGAAACCCTTTAGAAGGTCCCTTACATCATCAAACATTGCCTCCTCAAGGGGGCACACATACTATCAGAGCACGATGAAGCTTGCCTAAAAAAGCCTGTCAATGGTCTCTACCTTACAAAATTTCACCCATAAAATGCTAGAGTAGACATGTATGTACCATGAATTATTTTTTATGATGATATCCTCATCATAGATTCACTCTAAAAATAATTCTCTCATCATGTGTCAATAGATGGATCTTCCACCAACTTATCACCACGGGTTCGCTAACGGTGCATCTCGATGGTTGCAAAATCTCGCTGCTACACCCTGAGCCATATACTCTCCTAACCAGACACCTCATCCCTTTAATGGAATTAGTATCGGGTCAGCCACCAACAATCAAGAAGAATATAACATCGTCATAGGCCTCTTGACCGATACCCACCACCTAGGTTTCCGTCACCTGCATGTATTCCTTGATTCTTAGCTAGTCGTTTGACTGCTAAACAAAACCTTCCAAGTCTGAGATCCATGTATTTTCAGAAGTATTTACAAATGAAAATGTTAGCTAGATATTTTGATCAAATCACATTTACACATATACCAAGAAATCAAAATCATATAGCTGATCGCATTGCTAATCAAATCCTAGACTCGCATGCATCACATATATATAGCCATCAAGATACATAAAACATCAACATTAGATACATCCTTAAAAAAAAATGTAGAAATACACCAAAAGTATAGAAGCATATAAACACATCACGAGAGTTGCCATAACTGATCTCATATATACATCAAAAAATATATGAGTACAAAAAATTGCTGGCCCACAACCAAGAAGAATAAGTTGAAAAAAATATAGGAGAACATCCTCATAAAGGGGTGCTTGCCTTGGTACATGCATCATCTCATAAAAAGAAAAAAACGATCAAGTCTTGGGCTCGCGCGGCCAATATCTGCATCTAGAGCCAAAATCGGACCAATCGTAGCCATCACCATATCAATATGGCACAAAACTGGTCAGTGCACCCACTCCAGTGAAATCTTCATCTCAACAGTGATATCTTCCAAGCTAGCCCATCCATCGACAGGAAACCCTCTATTCAGGGACTTAATCCACCCCCAGGTGTCACATAACCCCGAAACTCTACCTCAACAGCTGCTAATCAAGCCTCTGCATCCTCAGCCTGTGCACGTAATCCAACGACATCCTCATTTACCGTTACCCCTCTAGAGGGCTCACTAGTCTCAAACCACTACTGCTACACCTGGCACTCTGCATCACCCCAAGGAACAATCATTGGCCTTGCTACCAGCAGTCGTTGTGGAATAGGGGAAACCCTATAACACCCAAGTGCCTCGGATCATGGATGACAAGATAGGACATTGTATGCCTCCGCAACCCCACATTTTCAAGTAAACACAATATAGCTTCAACATCATCGTAAATAAAAAACCTTACATGAAAGCACACATATGTATACAAATGCAGAAAACAAACTATACCTAATGGTCCCCCAGAAACACCCTAAGGAATCCCCATATCTGGATCTCCTCTAAAGTCTACCCCATGATATAGAAACTTTAAAATTAGCTAAGGATTGGAGTTAAACCAATCCTCTACCATGGCACTCCAAAAGCACCCTAGCGCTTTGCCACCAGCTCTCAGCATCGCCCCTACCCAGCGGCACAAGCATGGGTCCCTGTCGGAAGTGAAATAATCTGGCGAAGCATAACCACCTGCTCATAGAGTATGCTTCAGAGAACACTCCCATAGAAAAAACACATCAGGGTCCCATGCCTCACCCGCGTCAGTTGCAACAGCATCCCCTCATGTAGTAAACAGGACCAACCAAAGAAGTGCCCTACCAGTAGCTACTGTAAAACTACTATGTTGGGCCCCAAACAATGGTGGAGAGACATCGACCCCACCACTCTAACAAAAATAGCTAGCACTGCTCACCTGGCTAAGTTCAAAACCATTGCAATCTTAATGCAACCCTCATCATAGGGGATTTGGCCATTGTGACCCTCCCCCTCTGGCTTGGCCCAGTGTCGAATATCCATGTGCTCCACCGACAGTGGATAGGAAAGCACCTCCTCCCGAGGCATCAAACCTGTGACAAAGTAGATATTGGCAGGTCAGTCAGTCGAGTGACCATCATCTGATAATAGAGACCCCAACATCGTACTAAAAACCACAAGAACCGATCCTGCGACCTCATCAAAGTGTTATGAATGAACTTCAGAAGCCCCCACTAAACTAGCAGCTAACTCGCTACAGGATCCTGCACCACAGTAGTCTATAGACTCACCCAATCTCTCTCCCACAAGATCATCCTACCACCCAGGATACCACAAGTAAAACAAAAATCCCCGAGGTTCTCAAAAATCAAAAAGGGGAAAAAATCAGTAATTTTGCCCCACCACGTGCGCCTGTTTCCAAAATAGGTGCATGGTGCAGCCACATGTTTTCGAAATAGGCGCATCCATTGCACAAACCACTTGGTAAGTCGTGACAGACCTCATTGGAGAATGTCATGCCATTACCTCCCTTAGATGCGTGAAACCCGCATTTGAGTAGGCACTTTGTACCGGGTCGTCACACAAAACCCCAAGGATTATGCAGTGATCGTGCAACCCTTGATGAGTCCCCTACGTGGTCATCATAGGTTAACCCTAAAAGGTCATATAAGGAACCCATATATAACCTACGTAACCTAGTAACTACCAAATTCACAAAGGCTAAGGCACAAGCTCTTACCTGTATCTCTCCACGTGAATCTTGGGAACTTAGGCTCACTGCAATGGTAAGAAACACTCCAAGGATGATCTTTGACCTCTACAGCTCAGCAATGAAAATAAGTGATATTTGGTCCCCTTAGCCCCATCTATCACCCTTTTCACCATCTCTTGGGGTCCATTGCAAAAGCCTAGGACATCCATTAGAAAAACTGGAAGAGATGCAAAGATTAGTACCATGCCATCTTCGTCATTGAACCCTCCATTCTGGTAGATGTAAAAAAACATTTTTGGGCTTGTCGCACAATCAAAAACTCATTTAGGGTGATTGTCCATCTCTCTAAATCTATATAATTCATTATATAAGTATGTCTTGAATAATGATTTCACTTGGGGTATTGGTTGTATCCATTACAGGAACATCATGCATGATCCACTTCAACCAACGACCCATTAAGCAAACAACACAACAAGTATCGTTCTCCTCTTAGCATGATAGGCTTCCCCAAAGTTTTACATATCTTGACATAATTTCTTGAAAATGCACCATAAGGTCCATCATATCGACCATGTTTATCACCATCTCATCTTTTCATATCATAAACATTCATGTTGGTTGATAGAACCCCCCTTCATGGCTCCCTTCATCTTTGTAGACCCCTCTTCACTCACCGGAGCCATGATCCGATCACTCCAGCTGAGGAACCATGTCACGTACATATCTTAAAGCTTAGTTGTATTATGCTACACTCATTGTGCATACGCCCCATTTCCTAGGCCATCACAGGTATTGAACGAATGCACTCTCACATCCTACATTTGGTCTATCATTCATCCATATAGCATAGACGATTTGTGTCACATTAGCTACCTCACCAACCCAACACGGAGACCAACCAATGGGGCCCTTACCCTCAACCGACACACCACACCTCTATGTAGGTCACCGTCTGTTGCGAAGGAAAATCCCCTCTGTGGAAAAAGGCAATCCCTCTAGCCCAATGAGTAGGTCCAACAACAAACCAAATAATCGAATACACACTTTCCTAGCTTATGCTTGACAAATGCAGGAAGGAGGAGGAACCTACCTCGTTCTGATGCTAATCGCTTGATCCTTAGAGATGGCTTTGAATATTTTTCTCACGGCCTCGCTCATTAGTTTTTTTTCACATCTAAATACCTACAAGGAAGATCAAAGTACTATGTGAGATACACGAGCATATATAACATACACAAGCATAAACTACTTAACATATCAAGGAACATTAAGATGATAGCATAAACATTTACATAATTATGGAAAGTGAAAATTAGATGTATATATTGAGAAACTAAAAGGGGAATCATACAACCTATGCCTTGATGTTGGATCTCTCCTTTGGGTGGATGTCCAATTCCAAGCAAAGACTCTTCAAGCACTCCTTCTCCAAGCTATAATGGGTAGCATGTAAGCATAATTGTTGGAAATAATACTGAGAGGGGGGGTGAATCAGTATTATCTAATTCTTTTTATAAATCTTCCTTATTTGTTCTTGAATTAGTTTTGCATGTCAGTACCATAAAATAATGAGCATGAACAAAGAAAACAGATAGTCACACCAAAGAACACAAGATGTAAGGTGGAAACCCAATGTCGGTGAAAACCACCTACTGCAATATGTCTCTATCTTCTTTCAAATTAGAAACTCCTTTTACAATGGTTTTGTACTGGTGCAGTCCTTTACCAGTACACAGGCCGCAACCTGCAGAGAGCTACAACTCTCTCTCGTTTTCCAGTTTCTCCTGGAAGGGAGCTACAACCCCCTACTACTTTTCTTACAAGGACCACTTTTCATAAATTTTCAAACTAGATCCATAAGCATCAAATGATCATCAAGTATAAGAGAATCACCCAGTCAACTGTAGTAACCAAATCAACAATAATAGGACCAAACCCAGAACACAACAATGAGAAACAAATATTTTAAGAGAAGTAAGCACCCTGCTCAACTGCTAGCCTACTTACGTAAGCACCCTGCTCAACTGCTTTCCTGCTTACAGTACTCACCCTGCTTAACTGCTTGCCTGCATACAAGTACGCATCCTGCTCAACTGCTAGCCTGCATACAAGTACGCATCCTGCTCAACTGCTAGCCTGCGTACCTCGCTTTGAGTCCATTGAACTGCCTGCGGTCATCCGCACCTGAAGCCCTTCTGTGCCTACGTACCGGTGCTCCTGAAACCCTTCTGTGCTTGCGTACCGGCGCACCTGAAACCCTTCTGTGCCTGCATACCGGCGCACCTGAAACCCTTCTGTGCCTGCGTATCGGCGCACCTGAAACCCTTCTGTGCCTACGTACCGGCGCACCTGAAACCCTTCTGTGCCTGCGTACCGGCGCACCTAAAACCCTTTTGTGCCTGCGTACCGACGCACCTGAAACCCTTATGTGCCTGCGTACTGGCGCACCTGAAACGCTACGCTCCTGCGTATGTATGCACTTTTCTCTCACTGTACCTGCGTACCTTCAGGCATAGATGATTTCAAGACTTCAGAAAGAACCCAGATAGTCAGATCTACAGATCTGAACATGCGCCGAAGAGATCTTAGTCCATCAGTAGATTCGCCTTATTTAGATCTAGACTAGATCTTGCCCTCATAAGATATTCAATCAAAAACACGCTTAAGCCAAATGATCTCCTTTGCTTTATATAGGCAAGCTCTTCCTTAAATCAAGGATATACCACGGGCCGACACCATAATAACACAAAACCGTCGGCTAAAAAACAAGTGTAAAACATAAGAAACCCCACGTGTGCTTTTCTTTGCCTTGAAATGTGTGCACTAGGGGTATGCACCTCCTGAACGGGATAACTGCGGGTATGTACGCATTTTATGTAACACCGACCTGCGTGTACGCACCTTATGTAAGGTGTACCTGCGTACCCCTTATTTTCTTCAATATTTGATAGCTAATCATCAATCTCTGCTGCTGACTTGAAGTACTGTGATCTATCACCTGAATGGGTTGCCATCAAGGACAACACTTTAGCCATAATGCCAACAGAGCAGGGGCAGGTGTTTGGATACACAATATGCAGAATGACCATGCACAAGGTCATGCATATAGGCTAAATTTCAGATGTACAAACAACATGGCTGAATATGAAGCCCTTCTATTGGGTCTCAAACAAATTAGAAGTCTAGGGGAAACTAAGATTTCAATTCTAGGGGACTCAGATTTGATTATACGACAGATGAAGGGAAATTTTTTTACAAATGATATCAGGCTAAGGTCTTACAAGGAGGCTGCAACTGAATTACTTAACAACTTCTTAGAATTTCAACTCACTAAAATTCCAAGAAGTCATAACCTACACGTCCATAGTTTGGCAATTTTTGCCAGCACTTGTAAACTTCCTTTTGAGCCCAATCACCACTTCACTGCTGAGATCAAACATAGGCCTGTTGTCCCAGATAATGTAAAAAATTGGCAAGTATTTGAGAATCACACCCAAACAAATAATTTATTAACAATGAAAGAAGAATTCTCAAATATGAATATAGACACAAGCACTATTGATGATCAATAGCAAGTTGACAAAGTTGAGCCAGGTATATTAGTGAATACAGAAAATCTGATTTTGCATCCAACAATCCTTGATTGTGCAAACTTACAAAAGCTAAAACAAATAGATTTTAGTGAAATGATTGAGAAAGAATCTGAAGTAATCGAACTAAAGGATAATTTTCTGCCCACATGTTTAACTCCATTAGAAGATATTTTTTATTCAAATGACACTCCTAGAAAGCCAAAAATGCAACCCCTAAATGTAGAAATTGAGGAATGTAATATTGGGACCATAGAAAATCCTAAAATGATAAAACTTTCTAAAATATTACCTCCTGACAAAAAACTGGAATACATTGAGTCGTTTAAAGAGTTCCAAGATGTGTTTGCTTGGAGCTACGAGGATCTCAAGTCCTATGATAATTCAGTCATCCAACATACTATACCCTTGAAAGAAAATCAGAAACCTTTTAAACAAAAGCTGAGGAGGATTAATCTAGTCCTCCTTCCCCTGATGGAAAAATAAGTAAAATGAATGTTTGAAGCCGGAATCATCGCACCTATCAAATTTTCTGAATGGATTTCAAATCTAGTACCCACTAGAAAGAAAACTGGAGAGGTAAGACTTTGTGTTAACTTGAGAAATTTGAACAAAGTCTCTCTCAAAGACCACTACCCCTTACCAAAAATGGATCATATCCTACAAAGGGTAATCGAAGCTTTAAGGATTTCCCTGTTAGATGGTTTCTCAGGATTTAATCAGATCTTAGTTCACCCAGATGACCAGAACAAAACAACCTTTACAACACCCTGGGGAAGTTTTAAATATGTCAAAATGCCTTTTGGACTCAAGAATGTAGGAGCCACATTTCAAAGGGCAATGGACATAGCCTTTGCTAAGGAGATCCATGGTTTTTTAGTCATATACATTGATGATCTCACTGCTTTCTCAAAATCAGACCAAGAAC
>APFE030154506.1:0-10856 GCA_000404065.3 Pinus taeda | reverse complement strand
TAAAAAATGAAACAAGTTCCTATGAGGATGGTTCTTTAAATGTGTCAACCTCTTTAAAAAATGAAACAGATCCCTATGAGGATGGTTCTTTTACTATGTCAACCTCATTAAAAAATGAAACAAGTTCCTATGAGGTTGGTTCCTTTACAGTGTCAACCTCATTAAAAAATGAAACAAGTTCCTATGAGGATGGTTCTTTTACTATGTCAACCTCATTAAAAAATGAAACAAGTTCCTATGAGGATGGTTCCTTACTATGTCAACCTCACTAAAAATGAAACAACGTCTAACCATAGTTATTTTTGTTTCAAGCTCGCATAAAATGAAACACATCTATGAAATTCATGAGCATAATTATTTTCGTTTCAAGCTCCCATAAAAATGAAACCCATCTATGAAATTCATGAGCATATTTTTGTCTCAATTTCGTTAAAAAATGACACAAATCCACCTCTAAATCAAGTCTTTCATTTGATTTTATCAATGAGCCTTCATTTCATCTACCTATTCGTGACTTTTTATTTACTTAAACGGATCAAACGAAGATTGAGGGGCATGGGCCTCTCGATGGGTACATTGTAAATTGTTGTATCATGTTTTGTGTGTGACAATGTTTTTCCATGTTTCTAGGATTTTCTTCTACTCCTCCTTCTTATCTTGTGTTACACTTGATTTTCAAATGTCAATGTTCCCTCAAACTTACATTGGCTTTGTTGATGGCACTAGTCGTAGTACTCAAAATTTGTCTTCTGTAGCTTGGGATATTTATTCACCCACTAATGAGTTAGTCAGTATTCATGGAATATTTCTTGGTCAAACAATGAATAACATCACAAAATATAATGCATTTATTGAGCTATTGTCTGATGCCACTTTATTTGGTATTCATCGATTGATCATTAGGTTAGATTCTCAACTCATAGTATTACATTTGAACGGTGTCTATTCAGTAAGAATTTCCACAATATTAAGGATGTATTTGCGGGTTCGTCTCTTGGAGAGAGAATTTGATTACATTGAATATCAACACATTCCAAGACATTTAAACACATTAACTAATGCATTGGCTAAATTATGTGTTAAATCGACATTTGTATGATCTATAAGAAAAAACATAATATCCATCCACATATTGTACAAGATAAAATGAGATAATAATAGTATTTTCCATTAATCGAATTTTTTGTAAAAGGTATGGCTTTACAAAATGTCATCCAAGACATATGAGGCATCGTGGCCTTTATTATCCAAACATGAAGATATATCAAAAAAAAAAAATCTATCCCTATAAATAGTAGCTAAGCATGGTGATCATGGAAACAACCGATGGTGCGAGCTACTCGTCATAGCAAGTCACTGATCGACCTGAGAAATCTCGCGGTATGCCTCTAGTAGCGAAGAGGAAAATCATAGATCCCAACATCTGGGATATCTAGTTTCAACCTATTTATATTGTTCTCAAGATATGTTAAATCCTATGCTGCATCAAGGTTCTATACCACAGAAGTTCTTGGATTCTCACCACGTCTCTCAAATCGAAGTAATCTTGTTGGTCTGACCGGGCCCACATCTGCATGATTATTTTAGATAGTTAGTTTTGGATGTCAGAAAACAAAAGTTTGAAAAACACAAAACAACAAAAATGTGAAATTTTTACCTATGTCACCCCACTACATTCCTGCAATAAGTAGGATATTTGGATCACCAGTGTAATCCATGCTCACATATAGGAAGCCCTCAATCATGAGGATCTGACATTCTAGCCTCCCAAAAAATTTAGGAGTGGATCTCACACTTGGGTCATCACCACTTCTAAGGCGTGCCATCAACGAAATTCACTGTAGCATACAAGGATCTCAAGGTCCTCCTGCATCTATAGATACCTGTGGTGAAAGAAGAGGAATCCTCTCTAGAGAAAATGAGACCAAGATGGCACCATACCCAAAGTTTTTGAGTTTTCGAGTATTTACTCTATTCAGATTCCCTTTAAGATTAGCAACAACCCCTTCACACCAATTGAAAATGGTAGGATGCGGACAGTCCATAGGAATCTACATTTGAGCATTAGTGAGAAAATAAAGCATTGAACTTCCACACAATCATGCAACAGTGAAAGCAATGCTCCTCAACAGAAGCCTCTCAATAGTTTTGATGTCAATTCATCCATCTTTGAGTTGGGACCCTTCAAAAAAATTTTTTTTAGGTAAGTTATTGTTGTTTATCCACCTCATTTGTGCCCATGTAAAGAAATATCAACCCCATAGCATGAAATCCCAATCAGGAAATAGATGTCATCTGCATCTATGGTAAGTCTATGGTCTGCAATCTTGGAAACACTCTTCTTGAACATTTCATGTTCTTACCATCTATGTCATCAAATCTAGTTGAGCCTTCATACCCGAGCTCACGAACAAATTGTATAGACCACAATCCCTCAAGGATGTAATGTTTCTAGGTTATTTAGAGTTTTTGCATATTTATCTTCATGATCTCTCTCCCTCCATTCCATTTTTACAAATCAAAACCTTGAAAATAACCATGGAGGATGATTAGAAAATAATGTGATAAATTTTGCAAAAATAAATTGGTCGTTTATCAATTTTTCAAAACCCTTGGCACTTTGTGCGTCCCTCTTTTAAAAACAGAGTGAATTTGCATGGTTCTTGTGTGAAAAATTGCACAAATCATGTTTTTTAGTGTAATAAAAAGGGTCGGTGTGCGCAAACCTGATGAGGAGTAACTACGCACACCAAGGGTGAATTTTAAATTCCTAAAACTCTCCTAAACACGCTAAATTTATGGTGAAATGAAAAATAAAATCAATCAAAACGAAGATAATGGAAAGATATCTTACTTGGAGAAAGTTGTTTGTGATTTGGTCCACCGGGTTAGAATCCACCTCGGAATTTTTTGGTATAAATGCACTCTCAATGTCTCTCAAATGGTAAAAACATAAATGGTAGAAATATTTTTACTTTTTTGGATTTTTATAAGCATTTTAGGCCAATTAAAATATATTTTTTGCCTTTAGCTTCTAAAAATTCAAACTTTTAATGTTTTTACTATGATTTTTTAGCATTTACGATGACTTTTTAATTTAAATGTGCAGGACACAGGTTTAATTATGAAATGAATCATTTTGGATATGAGTCTATTTTTATCACTTTTTTGGACTTGTTAAAACTTACGAAAAAGTGAAACACTTGAGTTCTCTTTAAGCCCTATTTAGACTCCCTAAACATGAAAAGATCGTCAAGTATTTGACTATTCGAACTCGTAAAAGTAAACGAGAATTCGTCTATTCAGTATAAGTTTTACCTTTTTACGAATTGAACTATAATATTTATGAAAATGGTATACGTTGACTAATCATTGTCAATAGAGTTCTCTCTCGCATTATTTTACCCTTTTCCGGGCTTGAGAGACTAAATTTACAAAAAAAGGGTATCTCCAAGTTTAATTATGTTTTTCTCCTAACTCCCTAAAAATGAAAAACATTGAGCTTCACTTTCTCTGAGCTCATTAAAATTTTTCGTAGAAAAAAATAGATGAGTTTTATTTTTGTGTCTTTTTAAACTCTTTAAATGTGAAAAAGGGAACTGGACTCATAAAATGTAAACAGTGCAGGACTCGTTAATCATGACGAGACCGAACCACTCCTTCCTAGGGTTTGTAAAAAATACTTTGAAGGACTCATCTGAAGGATGAGATTATAGGACAAGCACATGTTATCCTCCTCAATATTTCACAAAAATAAAGAGGTACTTTCCAATAACGGTGGGGGGAAATTGGGAAAGAAAAATTATTTTTGTATTACAAAAGGTAGTATGTCGCTCTTGAACATGACACTCCATCACCTTTGTGTCTAGGTTTGAAAATCTATTTGTCTCTTAACTGACCATACCTCATTCAAAGTCTTCAATTGGTTTTGACTATTATTTTTGAGTCAAATGTTTCCAATTCAAAATGTCATGTGGCCTATATGCTCAAGAGAAGTCCAACCTCAGTCAAAATTACCTTGTAATTTATAGCCTTTAATCACATCGGTTATCCCTGAGTTAGTCCTAGATTACTCCAATTTTTTTCTTCAGAGCTTGAAACCTGTTTCGTATCGTAGGCCCTCCTATGACGGGTCACTTCCTATCAACTTTAGCTCATTATCTAGGAAGTTAATCTAGAAACCTTCTTCAGTACCTTGGAGCTTGCAGGCCTTAATGGAAGGTTTCTCACCTTCAACGAAAGGTTCTCATCATTAACCTTCAATTGAATGATTCTATGAGTGTTCGACATCAAGACATATTTCCACACTTCATAGATTATAATGGGATATCTTGAGAACCATTGTCATTATTGGTGGTTTCTCTCGCAGTTGTTAACGGTTCACATCAATGACCAGTATTCAAGTCGTTTCTACCATGTTCAACTATGGGACATTCACTCACATGGTTAGATTCATCATTATTGGTGGTTTCTCTCGCAGTTGTTAACGGTTCACATCAATGACCAGTATTCAAGTCGTTTCTACCATGTTCAACTATGGGACATTCACTCACATGGTTAGATTCATACATCGAGAGATGGAGATCAAGACCCTAGATCTAGTTTCATCTATCAAGGTTGTGTGGATTTATTAAATATTCATGATTGCAAACATAGATCCATTGATAGTTGCATCCATACTGTGTCTTTTGTTGACATGGATCTTCAGATTTATTTCCATACTAATTCTTTGATATATTTATGCTCTGAGAATGGGAGTTCCCACCCCGGTGATGCTTATATATTGTATTGTAACCTTTGATTAACTGTTTCAGGTTTCCAACCATGGTCTATAGTCCGAACTTTGGCATGATAAAGCACTTCAATCCTTTTCTAACTTTTCACTTTAGGGGGGAATCTCTTACAAATAATTTTGTCACCGTTGGGAAAATGATTGTCAATGTGGATCTTTCGCTATCCATCAAAGTGTTCCAAGCATTCCCCTACAAGGCTAGAAGCTAAAAAATCCCAAATAGAATGAAATTTCTAGATTAAAAGGCCCAAAAACCTATTTTTGAGTATTTGTGTAGTTCCCTATCCAATTTCTTCACATACTCAAACTTGACCATTAAATTTAGTGCAAAAGTGTGTTATGTCTTACCCTAAGTATTATGCACATGACTCAATGGAAGTAAACATAAAAAATTAAATTCTAGAAGCTTTGTTGGGCAAATCTTTCCCAACTAAAATCTTTGAGTTGGTGCTTACTCAAGCATGATCCCTCTCTTCATGGAGTTAATTCCCTCTCTTTGGATTCCTAATTCCACCTTCTGAGGATCTCAAATCTCCTCTTGTCGGCCTATAAATCAAACACATGCCAGAGGATTAGAGAGGATCACTAAAGGTAAACTTATGTTGTTGAAATAGGTCTAGAAGGCTTGTCATCCAATGAGAAGGTTGGAGATCATGGGAAGAGGCTTGTGACATCAATGAAACCAAGTTGTAAGCTTGTTCTCCTTTGAATTCAATACAAAGAAATTGGTCTTTCATAATTGTGTCTATTTTGATGTTATTTGTGAGATTCCTTGATCACACGCATGGTTTTTAACTAATTATTGATTCATTTACCTTTGCTTTTATATGCGAGATGCTTTGATCCCTTTGAATGTTTTTATCTATGCAGATCTATTTTGGAGCATCATGGAGAAGTTGTGGAAAGCATTGGGAGAGCCTCTTATGCATTGACGAAAAGCTAGTTGTGGGAAGCACTGAAAATATTTCCACAAGCACTTTTCTAAGTATGTAAAGTATTCATCATGTATTACATGTTTCATGTTTCAGTCATAAGCTAAGGAAAGGTAGCAATCCTTTTGATGTTTTTTACTAGGTTTTGTTGGAAATATAGGGAGTGCTTTTGTCCGCATAAGAAATTTTCCCACCTAACAAGAAAATTGACATGCATGCATGACAAACACATCCTGCCCATTTAGTGCAAGTATTGAACCATGCTTTGATACCAACTTGTAACCACCACTCCCACATTTACCCACTTTCACCAACATGTGGGGGTAAACATGATTTGATGGCCAACAACTGATGACAAACTAACCTTTCACAACATCGTACAGGTGCTACAGGACACTCAGGATCTAAGAAACCATCCCAGTAGCCAAACCTTGATATGGGCCCCTCCTTCTTTACCATGGACACCAAACCACTCCCATAACAAGCCTTCCATGCGATTGGAAGCCTCCAACTGCATCCGCAAGCCTGCATCCATGTAGTTGCAACCTAAAATGTCCATTTTAGAGCATGTGGTCTCGAATTCTAAGCCTAAATTCTAGGTCAGCCACCAAACCATTGCCCAGAACTCAGTGAGACTTTCCAGAATGATAAAATACATTGGGACAAAGTCATTCATACAAAATTTGATCAAGAATTTGACCTAACCAGACCTAACCATGATAGTCATTTCGTCAAACATATTGAGAATATGTTATCTATAGGACATGAATGCATATCTGAACATAGGGGTCTAATACTTATCTGAGAATCATCAAGAAGGTTTAATGCCCTCTCATAATAGCTAAAATCACATTTAATAGCTCATGCATTCATCAACCATTCATCAATTAATCAAACATTTCAAGCTCCATAACTAGAACCTATTATGAAAACATGCTTATAACCAACATATAAACAAGATAATAACCATGAAAGAATAGCCATCAAAGTCACATAATAAAAAATACAATTACTCATCAAACACAAGAGGAATAGAGCCCTTATTAACATATGAAAAATCCAACAAAGTTAGGGATTTCCACGTACTTCCCGACCATATATTAAACTAAACCAAAATTTTCTTTTATCCAATCACCCTTATTCCATATTCCAAGCATGAATGTGGGACTCAAGAAAAAACTACCAGGGATTCCCGAAGATTACACCACCTTTTCTCTCAGTGTTTACCGCAATCCCTCCAAAATTGATCAAGGGATTCCTAGGCCCAAAGCAAGCACCTAAATAATAGGCTTTTCTACAATCTCACCAAAACTGATCAAGGAATCAGTAGGCCCAAAATAGGAACATAAATGATCAGGCTTTATCACAATCTTGCCAAAACTGGTCAAAGGATCACTATGCCGAAAACAAGCTTGGATGCCTCATAATTTATTCATGAATACCTTGAGGAATTGGCTTGTCTCCACCCTCAAGCTTTATTGCAATCTCGCCAAAACTGGTCAAGGGATTCCTAAGCCCTTGGGAATTTTCTTGAGACCACCTCTCTCAGTTCCAAAACCATCTGGAAATCCAAATCTCAACCAAATAAAGAACCCCATCACACCATGGCTATCCATAAATGGATATGCAAGGTTGAAATCACTGTCACACCTGGAAAAACCCATGACAATGACAACAAGAGAACCAAATACACATATGCATGTACCATGCATTCACAAACCAGCTAGGAAATCATACATGAAACCTGTTACCTACAAGTATTCCTACTGAAGCTAATTTATCCAAATTTTCCTCTATTTTCCCTTACTTTCCTTGTCCTTCCTTTTATTTCCTTTCTTTAATGCTAGAGTTCTCTAATAATGTTCTAAGTGTGAAATAGTATGAGAGAATAGAAGACAGCTCGAAAATTGAACTAACAAAAGGTTAAACCAGCAAAAGTTGTGAACTCATCCTCAAAAGCCTTTTTATTATTGAGGCCTCTATTTTCTTCAATTTCCTCTAATTTTCCTTCAATTTTCCTCCAATTTTCCTCCTCATGCAATTTTGTGACCTTTCACCTTCCTTTTCTCCTATTTTCCTTTATTTTCAAAAATAAAATACCAATTAATGTCTCTTTTCCTTTTCAAAGCCTTTACTAATTTCATTAGCTATAATAAACCAAAATGAACACCCACTAGGATGTTTTACCCAACATTCATCTTGGAATACGTATCTCATGACCTTGGTCTTATTTTTCCTTTATTAACTCTTTTACATGAACTTTTAAACTAGGGTTGTTATAGCTAGAGTGAGGGGCTAGAGTAAATTTACTCAAGGTTAGGCATTATAGATCATCATGTCACTAATAAGGGGCTAGAGTGCATTAGAGTGAGGTTACTCATGGTTAAGATATATAACTAATCATTTCAGTAGTAGGGGGCTAAAGTGAGCTAGAGTGAGGTTACTCAAGCTTAGGAATTATAGCTCAACATGTCACTAGTAGATAATATAAATTATGATAAATGAATGCGAAAATTATTTACTTTATTTAGCATATAAATTTTAAGAATTAATTTATATCATTCTAAGATATTTGTTTTAAAAACATACAACATACAAGATATAATATATGCAATTCTTTTAATTTCTAATTTATTGAATTGTGGAAAGAATACATTATTAAATTAAGAAGAAAATGAAATCATTTTTATAATATTTTTCTTTCCTCTTTTTCTGGAGGAAAAAAATTGGCTACCCTCTTACCTTAAGGGCTGGAATGAGGTTACTGGTAGAAAGGGGCTAGAGTGGGCTAGAGTGCGGTTACTCAAAGTTAGGAATTATAGCTCATCATGTCAGTAGTAGGGGGTTAGAGTGAGGATAATCGATGTTAAGCATTATAGCTCATCATGTCACTGGAACGGATCTAGAGTTGGTCAGAGTGAGGTTACTGAAGGTTAAGCATTATATCTCATCATGTCAATATTGGGGGGCTAGAGTGGTCTAGAATGAGGTTACTCAAGGTTCAACATTATAGCTCATCATATAACTAGAAGGGAGCTAGAGTTGGCTAGAGTGAGGTTACTCGAGGTTAGGCATTATAGTGAGTTTTTGTGTATGTGCTTACTTCATATCTTGCAAATTCATACACTATACCACACATTGTTTGATGTATCTAGGGAAAGATCCATGGAGAAAAAACTCCTTGTTTCAAGAACATTCCATGGCACAACAATCAAGAAGAAACTTTTAAAGGTTTCATTATTGATGAAGATCATCAAAACAAGGAAATCCAATATTGTTCTCTAGATAATCAATCTTATACAGGCAATGAAATTCCTAAGTGAGCGATTAAAATGGATGCTTTTTTTTTATTTATTTAAAGGACTAAATAAGAACCACAAAAATGTAAATCTTGGAACTAATTGTTCATTTTTTTAACATACCACTTTCATCAAATTATTTGAAGAATATAAAGACATTTTCACATGGACTTATAATGAACTTAAAGTTTATCATACAAATAAAAATAAGAATGTTATTCCAATAAGAAAGGATGTTAAACATGTACAATAAAAATGGAGGAAAATATATCCAAATTTAGAGCTTCAAATGAAGAAGCATGTGGGCTTCACTTAATGAACCTCTAACATATCATGTGTGTTTGTGGAATACTAAACAATACCCTTAATTTGACTACCTATTGGAATATACCTCCAAAAATTACATTATTTAACCCCCTACCAATATGAACCCAATACACTTTCACAATTTAAAAAAACCCCTACTTTAACTAGATATTGTAGGTATCCATTTTTTCATTAAAAAATTTTATACCCCTTTATATTTTTTCATTGACTTAGAGCTCCATTTTTTATACTTATCAATATAAAAACCATTTACCCCCTATTATATGCTCAATATATTATGTCATTTTTTCCTCAATATATATCCCCTAATATGATTGGATATTGGTACGATATTGTTCCCCCAGTGAAGCCCTTGTGTGAAGAAGGAGTTGAATAAATTATTAAAGGCCAAAATTAATCTCCCTATGAGAAACTCGATAAAGGTTTCTAATTTAGTTCCATTGAAGAAGAAGAATGGAGATATTAGAATATGCATTAATTTTTAAAATCTAAATAAATATCCAAATAAGGATAATCATTTGGTTTCTCCCATGGAAAAAAATTACAATGTGCGTTTGGCTTATACATATTTTCACTTCTTGATAACTTCTCTCGTTATAATCAAAAAACAAAATTCATAAACACACCAATGCAAAAACTACTTACAAGACCAAGTGGGGCACCTATGGTTAGAAAAAAATCCTTTTGGGATAATTAATACAGATGCTACTTTTCAACAAGCAATTGATATTGCATTCAGGGGTCTAACTTGGTTGTATACTTCAAAAAATAAATTCATTTAGAATATTTGTTCTTATATTTTCTAAAATATTAAGATAATTGCAAGATATTATTAAAAAGAATGCTATATTCAAATTGGAATAAAAAAATAATAACTCTTTTAGTTCTATTAAACAAGCAATCATAGAAGCACCTACTCTTATGAGTCTTAATTTTGATAGAGAGTTTATCTTGTATACTTTTCTTCTCACCTGTCATATGTAGTTACACTTACCCAGGTAAATATAGAAGGGTTTGAAGTTCCTATATTGTTCATGAGTTCAAGACTTCAAGAAGTAGACTTAAACTACACATAAAGAGATAAACAAACATATGTTGTTTTCAAACCAATGAAACACTATAGGCCTTTTCTTTTCAAATGGATTTGTAGGCCCAAATTGACTCTTTATGCCATAACTTGTAGATTCTTTTTCATAGTACCTCAAGGATACCCAAAATATGCTGCATCAAGAGTTTAATTAGATTTTAATAATTTTGATTCAAATTAACTCTATCAATAGTAGTTGCAAATGGGTGTGAGCTAGTTATGGACTTGAATTAAGGAATTGTAACTAGCCTTAGACCTATCCAGGGGTCTTGTTCCCCAAATTAAACCTAAGAAGTTGGAAAATGCTCTAAATGGGTGCCCTAAGGAGTTATAGTGAATAAAATTGGTAGCCAAGGGATAGAAACAAAATGGGAAATGAGATCTAAAAAACCCAGATAAGTGATAAACATTTAAGTGAG
>APFE030154498.1:105771-122030 GCA_000404065.3 Pinus taeda | reverse complement strand
TTTTAAGTTTAGAAATTTCTTCATAAAGACCTTCTTCATCTATAGCATCCAAGAAATCATCATCTTCAAAGGCCATCAAAAGTCTATAATCATTACATTTTTCATCTTCATCACTATTTGAAAATCCATCATTGTCTTCATGTGTATAATAGCTCTTCTTACTTACATTTTGTTTTCTATTCCATCTAACTGGTTCCTTACCTGTGTCAAGTTTATCTTTACGAGGACACTTGGCAGCATAGTCACTGGCTCTTCTACAAGCAAAGCATTTGAAAAGCAACTTACCTCTGAATCTTCCAGTTCCCCATTGAAGTTTCTTGACAAAGTTTGATTCTTCCTCTTCTTCTGACATATGTCCTGACTCATTGTAATCTCCTTTTCCTGAGGCGTTGAATGCGACTTCTCTCCTGTCTGATGGTCCCCCTTTTCTCATTTCGTAAGTAGTTAGGATTCTGTGTAGCTGTGACATGGTAATGCTTTGTAGATTCTACTTTTCTTCTATGGCAGAAACTTTTGAATCAAACTTAGAAAAAAAAGATCTTAGAACCTTTTCAACCAAAACAACTTCTTTTATTTCTTCACCCAAGTTTTTCATACAATTAACAATCTCGTCTATATGTAGGAAATAGTTAGCCACACTTTCATCATTGTACATTCTGAGATTTTCATATTGAATTCTGAGAGTTTGTAGTTTTGCTCGTTTTACCTGATCATCTCCTTCATAGCTCAGAATGATCTTATCCCATATTTATTTTGCGGTTTTGAGCTACATAACCTTGAAGAATTCTGATTGAGATAAACTCCCTAATAGAGTATTGACAACCTTTGCATTTGTTTCATACTGCTTCTTACCAGCCGTATCTGTAGGAGTTTTTGATGGAAATGTGTATCATGTTTCCACGATATCCCAGACTTTTGTACCAAGAGATTGAAGATAGGATGTGATTCTTACCTTCCAATAGACGAAGTTGCTCCCATCAAAAATTGGTGGCCTGATCAATGCTTCTTTCTCGTAGTTGCTCATGATGATAGATCTTCCTTCAAGCAATCAAGCTTCTTTCTGAAGGACCTACTCTGATACCAATTATTGGAAATAATACTGAGAGGGGGGGTGAATCAGTATTATCAAATCAATATAACTTTTTCATTTCCATATTCAGATTCATATACGCTACTTCAGTTAAGGAAAACCGCATGTATATGCAACTGTGTGTAATGCAACAAGCGTATATCCAGTAAACTTATAATTGAGTTAGTTGCTTCTTAATGAGTGCATCAGAACATTATTAACACTATGAAAAGTAAACAGGAGTAGTAAAGCAGAACAAATTATCACACATAAGCAACACACATGAACACCAAGATGTAAGGTGGAAACCCAATGTAGGTGAAAACCACCTGCTGCAATTTATCCCTATCTTCTTTTAATTAGAAACTTATTTTTACAATGATTTTGTACTTGTGCAGTCTTATACTAGTATGCAAGCTGCTACCTGCAGAAGGCTACAACCTTCTCTCATTCTCTAGCTTCTCCTAGAAGGGAGATACAACCCCCTTAGCTCGTATACTAGCTGAGGTACTAGAACGTAGGTGCTGACCTACAGAAGGCTACGACCTTCTCTTTTCTTCCAGGGACCACATTTCATAAATTTTTAGAATGGATCCATGAATAATAGCAATCAAACATCAAGTATATCTGCATCAACCAATTTCCTTTGTACAAACCAATACTGAATCAACCAATCACTTCTCAAAATGTTGTAACCAGGAAATAGTAACAGTAACCAGACTCCAATTTTGAACCCAGAACACTGCAGCAGTAACAGAAGTAGCTAAAACATATTTCATGAAACGTACACTACTTCAATATGTTGAAACCTGAGTACATACGCAGTTGTATTAAAGCCAACCAGCATATGCGTTGTCTTCACTTGTTGAACCCACATGTATATGTGCCTCTGATGTGCCAAACCTGCGTACAAATCTATAAAAGATAATTTACCCTTTTTACTTAATCAGACATCAATTATACCCAGTTTATCAGATTTATAGATCTAATCATGCACCAATTATAACAGATCAAAAATCACACAATGATACTACTATTCAAGCCTTAAGATCTCGACCCATCAATATAACTTATCCATCTTTTAGCACTCACGTTCCTCCTTGGTTCAGATCTAGCAATGCACCATAACCCAATTCTAGATCTTGCTCTTCATAAGATATTCAATACTTCTATTCATCCCTTTGCCCAATGATCTCCTTCCCCTTCTATAGTCTTAGGCCTTACTCAATACCATGGTCCAAAACCATTTAGAACCAATACTAGGGACCCAATACCTAGGTTCAACACTTTGGATGCAATACCAAGGTCCAAAACCATAGGTTCAAATATAACGAACTAAATACCATGGACCAAAAATAAGTTTTCCCACATGTACATGCTTTTCTTTGCATGAAAGTGTGTGCATACGTATATGCACCTTTTGATCACCTAACCCGCGTGTACACGCAAATTGGTTAAGAGGAACCTATGTATATCTCTTTTTCTTTCATTCAAAGAGCCTGAACTAAAATCTTCCATCTGAGAGAGTTGCCATCAAGGACAACACCTGAGTCATAGCGCCAAACCTCTGTCATAATGCCAATAGTGGGGAGACATTGAGATGTAGTCGGGTGGCCTACAGGCGATGAGGGGCAGGATCCTTAAGGTACCCAACCTCTTAGATTAGACCTTGCTATGAGAGCCCCGACGAGGAGTAGCAGGAGTGGCTAAGTGGGTAGAGACGGATGTGAATGAAGCAGCAGATAGAGCTGCAGTGTAGGAGTCCCAAGACAATGTAGAGCTAGTAGGCTACAACAGTGTGAGATCCACAAGAGTGTTGAACTAGTGTAGGAAGGCACAGAGAGGTGTGCAATGGTGTGAGATGTAGGGAGTTGTTGTAGCAGCGTAGAGGTCAGAGAGAGAGCACTTGTCAGTAGCAGAGGGAGCTTCAACATTAGTGGGTGTTTCTAGCCCAACAGGGATGTCAATTGGGAGATCAGTTACTTACTTCTCAGTAACTAAGTTTCACTGCAGCAGTGAGCGGCACGATGCAACATGATGAGAGGAGGTGCAGTGCAGATGTAGTGTTGGGAGAAAGGACCAGCAACAACACAGATGTAGAGGGAGTTGCAGTGCAGATGCAGTGTTGGGAGGAAGGACCAATGGTAGCATGGATGCAGAGGGAGTTGTCGTACAGATGCAACAATGATAGTGGGAGAACCATGGACAGTAGTATAAGAGGTAGCAGTACAGAGGATCTTGGGCAGGAAGTCCTGGCATCAACGCAGGTACCGATGTTGGATGATTAGAGTAATATGCAGTGAGGAGTATTGCTAGAGCACAGTCCTCACTAAGAGGGAGTGTTGATTTGGGGTAGCATCGAATGTGATCTAGCCACAAAATTTGGTGGAGAGGTTGGGGCACATGAGATCTCCAATACCCAGAAAGGGTTTGGGATGATTCTAAACAAATCAATAGATATTAAAATAATTAATATTTTTAATGGAGTCCCTAAGCCTAAACTTAGGGAAAATAAAATATTAATGTGTATTAATATGAATTTGTGTTAGAATGGTCCAAAAGACATGGATCAAGATAGATATAATCTTAGCCATTGATTAGAGACTTAATCTCTTTCATTGAGATGTCAACAGGAAAAGTATAAGAGGAGACTTGAGGGTCACTTGGAGAGTACACCAGATGACCAGTGATTCTATTCTCTAGAGCGGGGTTTGCTAAGAGAGATAGAAGCAGTGATCGAGAGAGAATTAAAGGGGCATTGAGTACAGAGAAATAGAGAAGGAAAATATTGTGGCAGGAGAGCAAGGCAGCAACCAAGAAGGGTGACGCAGAACCAGTAAGGGCTCACGCACAGGCATCCAAGTGTTGCGCAGAGCATTAGAGGGGCTAGCTCAGCTAATGCAAAGGCTCCCAGAGCTAACGGGGCCTCATGGGACTGACGTAGACCTCGAAATGATGATGCAAGGCCAGCGTGAGACAAAGAGGGGCTGACATAGTCTAGATTGGGCAAACGTTGGGGTTACAAAGCAGTTTCGTGCTAAGGAACTGCCAGAAGGATTTTTCGGGTTTCAGCTAGGAGATATATCTCAAACTGTGAGATATAGCTGCTAAAGAAATTCTCTATTGGGTAGGCCAGTTTCAGCACCCAGACTGTACTCTAGTATTTCTTAATAAGAAAACCCTCAGATTTTTGCACCAATTTTCCTGCATTGGGTTTTTCTAGGGACATTGGTCCAAAAATAATGGTGTCATGTGGTGTGTTTGTTCTTGTTTCTTTTAGTTGCTGATATGTAATATGTTGAGCATGCACTGGTGTTTATTTTCAGTATTTACTTTGTAAATAACTTGTTAAAGAAAAATAACAAGTAGGTAGGAATAAATTAGAAAAAGTGTATGAAGGGTTTTTAAACTAAGTAAACTTAGAAACTTCAACATTAACCTGTGAGACCTTTGTAATCTGTTATAATCACCTTTGCGCAACCCAAACCAAGGATTGAGGTGATTTCGTGCTGCCCTAGCAGCGATCTGCACTACTTCCCCAAGTTACACCGTGTATCTTACTTATCTTCTTATAATAGTTAGTTATCTTTGTGTAAATAGATACTTTATCGTATATTCACTTTATCAAAACATTCATATAAGTTAGTGCATCTTATAAACAATAGAAATGCAATTAATATCTAATACATTCAATGCATAAAATAGGAAAAAGGTACACATAAATGATCTAAAAATTCTCTTTATTACTTCTCCAATAGTTACAGACTCGACTTGCCTTGTGCACTCAGCTGCAAGGGTCCGCGCACTCAGTTGCGGACTACTAGGCCTCTACGCACTCAACTGCAGAGCCTTCTCTTACTCTACAACCCAAAGACTCGACTCTACTTTAGATAAGACTTAATTCTCCATCTATTTCTTTCTCCTCTAACTTCATCATTTACAACTTAGAGCCTCACTCTATGGGTTGATCTCTAAAGCCGAAATTACATTTACAAAAATGAGGGCAGACAACCCTATGGTTCATTTACAATCTTCGCGCTTTGTGCCCACAAAATGTAGAGTCTTTACATCAGATTTGGTCAAAATATGGGCTTTAAGCCCCAAAACTTGCCTTAGGGGATCCCGTGCCCAACATGTTCCTTCTCGATGGATGAAGGCCTTCTGAGTTTCGATCTAAGAGGTTTGAGATTTATTCAAATAAGTCTTGAAGGCTTACAAAGCCTTGTTATACATCAAGCATATTGTTCCTTGTTGTTGGTCCGAATGTTTCACAGGTCCGAGAGATTTTGTTTCATCAATTTTTAACCCAATTAAAATTTGCTTCTTCTTATTGGCCTTAGGCTTCTTTTCCTCGGTGTTGTAAATATCACGAATTGTGAACTATATCTTACTCTCTATGATGGATGAATGAGTTAGATAATAGAAATGAGGGTCTGCGGTTTTATTTATATACATTATGTTATGAAAATGAAGGGACGTGACCCTTGGAGGGAGGTCAACATGACATGGATGGGTATTATAGGTTTGGTATTGGAAGCTTCAACATGACACAACATGGAAAACTTGCAATCTAGGAAAGTTTTGATGCAATGGACGCAATATAATATTAAAATGTTATGATAAATCCAATCGGGTCCGCAACCATATCAACAATTGGATATTAGGTCTTATCGGAGGTGTCATTTCAAAAGTTCCGATAAAGTGGTGGACGTAATTTGATAATTAAATCATTATTAAATCAAGTTGGGTCTACATATCCAAAGTCGGAGAAAATAGGAGGTTATTTCATATCAAAGATTGAAGGTTTTGAGTGGTGACACACAATAAAAAATGTCGATATGATATTTCTCTCATAGGGTTTTATTATAGCATTGTGTTATATTATATGCGTTGGAACTTTGGTTATATGCATTAGAACTTTGGTTAAAAGGTTTCCAAATTTTATTACTCTGACAATGGATTATTATTCAAAGGCTCAATTAAAGTCACACGATAATATATGTCATCAATTATAATCCTCCAATAATGCAACATCTTATATTTCCATCAATGACAATTATTGACCAACAATAATTATAATATAACTATATATAACATCTAGTATATAACATAACCATATATAACAATGTATATATTATATAGTTCAGTACATAACATTATATATATAAATATAGCATAGTAACAAAAATATAACTATAGGTCATAACATAACAATATAATTATATGATTAAATAGCTATATATATAACATAAATATATATAGTTAACTATAATTATGACATCACATGTAATATCCCTCTGTTGTTGTAATATTGATTTGGTTAGACTGAGTTATGTTAGAATGAATGGCAGAAAATCCATGAAGAATATTGGAATAATTATGTAAATGAATATTTATTAATAAATAAATAGATGGAAGGTATGTTCTTGGGAATGAGTGTAGCACTAACACTATAAATTTTTATTTTTATTTTTAAATGCTAAAAATACAAAAATAAGGAAAATAGCATTGGGAACCCAACAATTATTAAGCATTATATAAAAGTTTCCTAAATTTCACTTCCTTGAACATATCATCTATTTTACATACATTTAACTAAAACCATAAAGAATTCATAAAAGAATATAATACAACATAGGTACCGTTCACCAGAAGACGAGATTCAAACTTGACTTGTCGCTACTTGTCTTCTTTGTTGTCGGTCGCCTCCGAGTGTGAATGTTGATGTGCTTGATCGAATGCAATGACCCACCGGTTGACCTCCCAGCCTACTCCTTGGGTACTCTCCTTCCCCGCGAACCCTCGAGCTGCAATGGGGTTGTACAATAGAGGAATGTATTAGCTGGTAGAGGAGAGCACTCCGTGGCTCAAGAGTCCCCTCTATAAATTTCTCTACCTCACCAAACTCACTATATCTCGTAGTCACTAATCTAACATAGTCTCATCCATCCAACAATAGGGTAAAGAAAAGGTCCCTTCTCCCATGGATTGCCCCTTCTTTTATAGGAGTCCTCATAGGTGACACGTGGAATTTCATGAATAATTAATTATTTTTTATAATTCAATAGTTTGATTATTCACCCATCCATGTGTCACTCTCTTATCAAGGATCTCCAAAATTATTTACTTAAATTTTAATTTAAAAATAATATTTTTCCTCACCTCAACAAGATTTCTATTTCTTCTCCTAGTTGTCTCTTGATCCCCCTTTTTACTCCTTAATTTGTGTTCATTACTAAAGTCAATTAATGAGTCAAGATTTGATCCCCTATCTACTCCCTAATTTAACTCAAGTTATCTCTTAGACAGATATTCTTATGTTGGTTGTTGCCACATGAAGGTTCTCTACATTTCTCTAAAATTTAATTTATTAATCTTATTTTAATTCACCATCCTCTTCTCTTAATTAGGTTTAACTATTTTAGGATTAATATTTATCCTTACATTTATGCCCCTCTTTCCCCTTCTTACCTAATTAAACTACATAATCTACCTAATATTTTCCAACATGGGGAGGGTAGAGTTTTTAAGATAAAATATTTTATTTCTTCCTATGATCCTCTTAACCCAAGTTTTATTCTTGATTTAATTACCTCGGTTTATAAAATCATTTACCCTTGATGTAAATTTACCTAATTTTCATTTCTTGATTATATTTATTTATTTATTTATTTTTAATGATTCCAATGGTGCCAAGTTTGGTTGTGCCCTTCAAGAACTTCCCTTGAAGTTCCAAGGGTGCCACCGACTAACAATTTATTTGTGATGCCAAGGGTGTCAAGTTTGGTCGTGCCCTTCAAGAACTTCCCTTGAAGTTCCAAGGGTGCCACGCCTAACAATTTATTTGTGATGCCAAGGGTGCCAAGTTTGGTCATGCCTTTCAAGAACTTCCTTTGAAGTTCTAAGGGTGCCACACTAGTTGCCCTTCAAGCATTCAGTGGCTACAAAGGGAAAGTATAGGTGCAACAATAGAGACCACTATCTTCTCTTATGTTGCTTGCTATAGTGAGACTAATGGTGTTAGGGATCAAGGAATCTGCTTTGATACGTGCCCCCCCGATAAAATCCTCATGAGTGAACCAACTTTGGGACTTTCCCTCATGACATCGTGATATTCAAGGAAAAGGTGTTTCAACCTTTCTAGCCCAAGTCACGGTGGGAGTGCTAGTGGGTGAGATCAGGGACACTGTCCCACCCCTCCCATGCAGTTCCATCCATTTGTACAACCCCATCACCCATATTTGAGCCATTCAGCCAAGCAACTAATATGTGCCTGCAACCATATCATCATAATATAGATAAACATATATAGCAGGTTTGAAAATCAACATAGAATTTCAAAGATAAAGTAATATAAATTTTCATCAAACCAGGTATCGTCAACTCATCATGTGCGAGTACCTTTGGTGGTTTCCTTCCATACTCAATAATAATCAGTAACAAGGTTTCTCAGTGTTAGTCATTGTCATAATAGCATCATTACCATTACCTGGTCATTCACATCATTGTTCATTGTGAACCAGAACTATTGCAAGTAGGTAACATAGGGGACACATCCATCATGGCTATCATCATCATAACATCAATGGAAGAATACATATCCATCAAATCTATCAACATCATAACATCAAATAGATAACAAACATAACCATTTATGCCACAATCATCATAATATCAATAGAGAACATGCATAACCATTAATGTTATCTTCATCATAATATTAATGAAGATCATACATAAACATCACAACCACTAATATCACAACCAATAATAATAGAGTCACGTGTCTAGATCCTCAACCTGAGGTCCTCAATTAATAAAGTGTGGGCCTTAGTGCTAAATAAATGTTAATCTCATATCACTGTCAGTCAACTAGAGAGAGGCAGTACATACACCCCCTCTTAATAATAGACTTCATCTCGAAGTCCTTGGAATAGGTAAGGAAAATGTTGACGCATCTCCTCTATTTCCTCCCAAGTAGCTAAACTAGGACTATAATTGTCCCACTAGACCTTAACTTGGGCCACTAACCATCATCTAATCTGCAAAGTTCGCTGGTCTAGTATGCGAACTAGTTCGACCATTACTGTTCCCTTGACCAAAACCTGCAAATGACCAAAGTTAATAACATGCGAAGGATCTGAAATATAATGATGCAAAATATAAATATGAAACACATCATGCATACAAGCTAAATATGGAGTAAGGCAAGTCTATATGCCACTGGCCCTTTCTTTTCTAAGATTTCAAAAGGTCCCACAAACTGTGGAGACAATTTTTCTCCCTTTCGGAATCTTATAGAGCTTTTTTTTTTTTTTTTTAGGCCTTACTCTCAGGAATACCCTATCTACCACTCTGTAACTTCATTCTACTAGATGAGCATTAGCATAGCTCTTTTGTCAGTCTTGTGCTTCTTTTAGCCTTCCTCAAATCATAATCATTTGTTCTTCCATCTCTCGCACCACTTCTGGTCCTATTAATACTCAGTCCTCTAGGGGTTCCCAACTGAGAGGTGTTCTGCAACGTCTTCCATATAAGAACTCAAATGGCGCCATCTTGATGGAACTCTAATAACTATTATTGTAAGCAAATTCCACGAGGGGTAAAAACTCCTCCCATCTCTTTTATTGGTCCATCACATACCTCTGAAACATGTCTTCGAGGATTTGATTAGTCCTTTCTGTGTCTACCCATGTTATAGACATTTTTGAGCACTTCAACCCCAATCATAAATGTCCATAAACTGAGGGCTCCTAAGTCCCTAAAAGTGTTGCTTCACTACCTAAAAGAACAAGGTCAACTGATTACATCATCTCCCAGAAGTTCTCCACTAAAAACTGCTCAGAAATGGTCAAAACTGGACCATACTGAATACCCAATGCAAAGGGTGCGATGCATATCACCTTCCCAGTGTAAAGGGTGTGATGCATACCGAATGGCCCCTATGTAGGGTGCGATGGTCGGGAAGGACAAATGGCAGGGACAATTTGCGAGGTGGAAGATCATGGAATCTTCCAGAAGCTTCCCCTCTGACACTTGCCTCTCCATTTTTGACCAGGGATGAGTAAGAGATGTTCATTCTCCAAGTGGAAGCAGGAACTATCAGAGAGAGGACACTAATCAAGACCCCAGAAGATGACTCATCTCCCTATAATCATCTATATATGGATCCCTCATCACAAAGATCCAGAGGCTGGAAATTTTTATCTTATAGAGAAGTGTTGTTGGTTTTCTGGTGTAAATTCGTAGTGTTGGGTGATCTAAGCTTTACCTGAGGTGAAGAAGGGCTTTCTAGCTGGAGGATGATGCTGGGTCAGAACATATGGTTGTAATCCTCTTGCTACTTTTCATCTTAATAAAACAATTCAAGTTTTCCACCATATTCTTGTGTACTTGTTTATATATGCATTTGTATGGTTAACACACATCTGGTCTTGTGTTATTTATGAATATAGATCTTTTTTCTTCGATAGTAGTATGTTGCTGTGATTCCACAGGTGCTCTTTGAAGCTGGGCAGACGAAGAAGAAGCGGCAAAGCTCTATGAGGAAGGAGAGGAAATCAAGCGCAAGACTAAGTTTGGTCTCCTTGGTTCTGCTCTTATTTATTTTCATAAAGGAAAGCGAAAATAGACTTTACTTGTTTGTTTCTAAGATAGATACCAGTCTTAGAGGGAATAGAAGCATCTGAGTGGACAATATTCCTGGTAACAAAATGGCAACTCCACTGGGGAGCGACTAGATTGTTTGTTAGCCTATCTATCTTTGTTTCTTTTATAAACTTACAGACGGAGCCTGAAGCCAAGCCAGCTAGCCTTCGAACTGCATTTGTTATACAAATGCAAAGTAGATCAATGTTGCTTCAGTCCATCTCTAGGTTTTTGTTGGAGAGGTAAATCCCCTCTACGGATAGAGGAGATCCCTACTAGCCCAGAACGAGTCTAACAACAATCAAACAATGCCATCACGCAAGTTCCTAATTGCAAATAAAAGGTAGGTGGTGAAGACCTACTTGGGTTCCAGTGCTTTTGTTTGTAAAAGAGACGTTTCCCACGCTCCTTTGCCTTGGCCAGTCACAATCCTCAACTATCCTCGTGAATGGACACCTACACACAAAGAGAACAACACAAGCACAAGCGTAAAATCTAATATATGCAATTATACATCAGTCAGGAAGGACATAATTCAACATTAATCATTACCACAATGAGAATGGAACCATAATGATAGTCATCTATTATTAATAATCAACAAAGGAGAATACAACTAGCATCCTGACGTCAAGTCCTCCTTTGGCTGGGTGCTCAGCTACACAAGTCTTGCAAAGCTTGAAGAGATGAGGGACAAGCCTCTCTCTCTTTCATGATAAGATCTCCTTACTTAGGTTAAGCCTTATGGACACAAAGAAGGCTCTTGCAACTCTAATCTCTTGATATCTTCCTTTCAGCACAAGTATTATTACCACTAGAACTAGAACTAGCTTGCTCAAGTCATGGAGACAAGCTTTTATAGATGAAAAGGAAGGGATAAGATCAATCACAACAATAATGGATTTGGCTTCATCACTTGGAAACTTCTATGGAATGGTGGCAAAATACTTCCCATTCAAGGAGATTCGAAGCCAAACCATCCTCACTTAACTTGGATTCAGTTGGTGAATGAGTTGGATAGAACTTTCAGAGGTTGATTGGTTAAAAACTTTGACCAAAAAGGTTGGCGCGATTGCGACTCTGGGACAGAGCGCTAATGGCGCGCCCCTTTTAGAGGATTTTCCCCATTGGTGCGGGAGGAACATGGTGGCCCAGCGCTAATGTAAAAAGGGCTATTTTTAAGGGCAAGCTGCAGGAGATGTCTTCAGGGCATATGAAGATCATGTTCAGAGGGGAATGATGCAAGTGGTTTCAAGTCTTGTCACTTCTCACAAGTCACGGAATGTGTCCTCCAAGGTGCAGGAGAGGGGTAACAGGGACGGTGACAAATGGTGACAAATTACTATGTAACAGTTTTGTTTATGAATTAAACAATCGATCTGCAAACATTCTAATTTCCCTAAGTGGTGGCTCTAGTAACCTCTTTAGATCACCCCTGTGTTTTACATATACTTAATATTAATTACTCGGCCTAAAGCCCTAAATCAAATTGCAAACTATGAGTAAAAACTTGTTTAAAGTCTCGCACTGGTACCATCGCACCTTGCCTTCAAGGCAGACTATATGCATCGCACTTCCCGAGTGCAGTAGGTGCGCTGCATACTGAATAGTGTGACAAGTGCGATGGTCAGGGAAGGTTAACTTTACCTTCAGACTGTGGTTTTTTCTCAATGTTTTTAGTCCTATTCAGGAGTTTTGTTGTCTGTAGTCAGTGTATCTCTGTGAAAACCCCCTTCTCTTACATTATTCCGCCTCCTTAGTGCAAAGAACTGTAAGTGTTTTTATGTATTGTGCGTCATTTTCAGTTCTCTTTTGCAAAAAAGTAGCATAGTCGAACTGTTGTTTCTGGATCTGAAAGTGTTGTAGTTATCATTTTTAGTTTTAGAAGACAATCCCGTTGTTCTTGATAGTCGATTATATAGTTACTATTGCATATGATTTGAATTAGTAGTTTTTAAAGCATCGAAAAGCAATTTTCATTTCGAAATCGCAAAGTGTCTCTCTTACCTTCACTTCATTTTGAAAAGAAATTGGTTGAGTGTTGTCGCTTTGAAAATAATTCAGATTTGCACATAGCTTTCTTATCATCATTCATACATTAAGAAGGCTAAAAACAAAAACATGCATGTGCATTTGCATTTTGACTGCTTGGTTTGATTTAGGATAGTGCATTTAGCGTGTGCTCTGTGCTCTTTGCAGAAAGATTCTTAACTTTCTTTCCTTAGCAGCTAGGATTTTCATTGCCAAAAGAAGATTAAACGTTTTTTTATCATCTTAGACTACATTTTAGGAATTATATACACATCACACGGTGAACCTGAAAGGCAAATTTTTAAGCAAGATCAACTTAAAATAAATTTAATGAATCTAACGACGTTTTGGAACCTAACTCACAACATGTAGAGGTCTAGGCTAGAGACGTATTCCAGCGTCGTAAAACCTGGTAACTGTTGTTTTCATTGTTGGTTGGGTCATTCCTCCACTCTAAGATGACAAGTGCCAGTACGGACTTGTGCTACCATGTACCATCGAGTATATTTTGGGAGACCACAATAGGCTGCATCCCTTATCCTTAGGAAGTCATTTCTGCCGCCCTATCGATCACAATGCACTGAACACAGCATTCGAGAAGATTGATTGTCGTACCGTAGAAAAGTATTATGCAGTTTTGCGATTGGTTTGGTAATCCCCTCTGCTTAGATCTCTAGAGAAGTCCATTTTGCTCCTTTTCAGACTCCTTAAAGGGAAAGGTCCTCTGAGCACTTGTCACTTCAGGCTCAATAAAAATCGAAGGCAACTAGAGTTATCTTTTGTTTTTTCTCGACTCTTTAAAATTGAAAAAACAAGTTGTGTAAAAGCATCTAAAGTTTATTTTAATCAGAATAACATCACAAATTCCCTCGTTGGTCTTTAGGTTGAGAAAATGGAGTCTACCAACAAAGGATTTCCCCTTGGAGGAAATTCTAGTCCCTTCTCCTCTTGGGGAGATGTTGGTACACCCCATATGGCCACTTTGTCACTTCCAGGGTTGAGAATTGGTTTGCTTGTCTGGCTCTTCTCTACCTCTGTCGTTCAGAATCCCGTAATTCCTGAATAGTCAAGTCAGCAACTAGATGACACTCAAGTTTCCTCCCTACCTTCTACTTCATCTAATTCTCCCTCTCCTCCTTCCTCTTCGCTTGATAAAACCGATAAAGCTAAAAATCAAGTGACTGAGAAGAAGAAGAAGCAGAAAGAGAAAAAGGAAAAGAAGAAAAAGGAACCAAAATCGAAAGGGGGAAACCATGCGTCATCTAGTGAAAACCCTCACACCGCACCGTCGAAACCTAAATCTCCTTGTGTCATTTGCAATGGAGACCACTTTCACTGAGATTGTCACTGCATCCATCGGATCTTAAGGGACTGGTCTCCTCGTTTGCACAATCTGGTGGCATAAATCTCTGACAATCATGTTGAATGCACACCATCAACCAGTGAAAGTGAAGAACATGGACAAAAAAGGAATCCCAGATTTCCTTGTAAATTGTGTGAAGGCAATCACGTCGTCCACCATTGTCCCTTCCTTGACGAGGCTAAAAGAGTTTTGGATGACCGTCCTATTTCACCGCTACAGCTTCCTCCTGGATATAAAAAACTCTTGCCAAGTCCTCCACCGTTGAAAATCCAGCTGGCCCATCATTGTGGTCGGCTGAAGCATCTATCATTGAAAATGTACCCTCTAAATCCATACCAGATGAAAGCCAAAAGGTCGAGACGACAGTTGACCCGGTCTTGCCTTCAGAGTGTTCATCTTCGAATGATACCGTCACCGGAGAGAAAGAGAACGATACCGTTCAAATTATTTTCATCAACACAGACTCCGATGAACTTGGGCACAGTCCTTCCATTCCTTTATTGTAGGAAGGAAGTTCATTAGAGTCATATCCAGCCGTCTATTCGGTCCCACCACCAAGCAACCTAGTCGTTTTATTTGACTGGAATCTACTAGGCAAACCCTGTTTACCAGCTTGTGTACTATTCAGAATCATTGTACAAGCTTACAGAATGGTTATGGATGGTATCATCATCGATGAAGGGGCTTGTGTGAGTATCCTTTCCTCAACTGCTTGGAAAGCGCTTGGTTCGCCATCGCTTTTGCCTGAAATGAGAAATCTGACAGGCTTTGACAAAGGAACTAGTCGAGCTTTAGGGATCCTTCCAAATGTGCCCATTACTTTGAGAAGGAAAACCATTCACATGAACGTGATGGTAGTTCAAGGACCCTTGGATTATATTCTACTCCTTGGACGCAACTATATTTATTGTATGGGAGCCATCGTCTCCTCACTCTTTAGAGTACTGTGTTTTCCGCACGAAGGTAGAATGGTCAAGCTCGTAGACCAAATGTCATTCCCCAGTTCACACATCACAAATAGTCAAATACCATCCCTAAATGGTCTCTTCATGCAAGGAATGTCTCATCGATCTCCAGTCCATCCACTTGATAAGCACGAGTGATTCAGAAGAATGTGACTGAAACCCAAGGGGCATGCACCCTGGTCTGTTTAGATAGGAAAACCTTGAGTATAGAGTAGGTTTCTGCAGAGGATATATGACTAGTCTAACAAACCCGTCCTTACAGGAAAATGGGACTAGGCTGGAATAAGATACCTTCATTAAGGTTATGCTGAGTGGCATGTGGTTGCACCACTCCCCTTTGTCTATTTTGGTAGACATCGCCAGGGAAGCTTTCTGTCTGCTACGTAGATGGAACTTTCATGGTAACCTGGAAATTTTTCGCTATGCCTGGGAGCATGAAAACCTTTCTACATGTAAGCAAAGAGCAACTATTTATTTTTTAAATTTGTAGGACCTCTAACCCTTTAAACCCGTAAGGCTAGTCGTTTCCTAGCTTTCATAAAGAAAGAATTCGGGGCAAAGATTTAAAGATGTAAGCCCCTTCAAAATAGCATCTTGAATGAGACATCCTTATCATATGACTGGCAAGCAGTGTTACCGCAGGGTTCAAGCTCATTAAAAAATAAACCCGCCATGAGAAGTTTTAGCTTATAGTTCAAGCTTGTTAAAAAATAAACATAAGTCATGAGAAAATGTTTCCCCCAGCGTTTAAGCTCATTAAAAATGAACCGTAAATAACCATTATGAATGCCTTATCACCAGCTTTTGAGCCTTCATCGTGTTCTCATCATCAGCTCCACTCTGTTTTTAGGCAATCATTCACCCCCATATGATTGTTTACCCCTTCGAGGAACATCTGCAAAGAGTGATTCTATTAGCCATCCTTGTGACACTGCCGTAATTGGAAAATTCCAAATCTTACCTGGAATCAAATGCTACCTAAAACCAACACTCGTTCCTCGAAAACGAGTCTCCTTTAAGCTCTTTTCAACTGACTCGTAAAATATGAAAAGATTGTCGAGCGATTGGCCTCTCCGGCTCATTAAAGTCATCGGAAGTGCTATCCCTCCTCTAGATTTTAATCTTTTTGGACTTGAGGGATTATTACACAAAAAGAGCAAGCATTTGTCTTGTTCTGCTCGTT
>APFE030154498.1:29425-103981 GCA_000404065.3 Pinus taeda | reverse complement strand
GGGAATGGACAAATGGCAGGGACAAAATGCGAGGTGGAAGATCATGGAATCTTCCAGAAGCTTCCCCTCTGACACTTGCCTCTCTGTTTTCGACCAGGGATGAGTAAGAAATCATCATTCTCTAAGTGGAAGCAGGAACTATCAGAGAGAGGACACTAATCAAGACCCCAAAAGATGACTCATCTCCCTATAATCATCTATATATGGATCCCTCATCACAGAGATCCAGAGGCTGGAATTTTGTATCTTATAGAGAAGTGTTGTTGGTTTTCTGGTGTACATTCATAGTGCTGGGTGATCTAAGCTTTACTTGAGGTGAATGAGGGCTTTCTAGCTGGAGGATGATGCTGGGTCAGAATATATGGTTGTAATCGTCTTTCTACTTTTCATCTTAATAAAGCTATTCAAGTTTTCCTCCATATTCTTGTGTACTTGTTTATATATGCATTTGTATGGTTAACGCACATCTGGTCATGTGTTATTTATGAATATAGATCTTTGTTCTTCGATAGTAGTATGTTGTTGTGATTCCACAGGTGCTCTTTGAAGCTGGGTAGACGAAGCAGAAGCGGCAAATCTCTATGAGGAAGGAGAGGAAATCAAGCGCAAGACTAAGGTTGGTCTCCCTTGTTCTCTCCTCTTATCTATTTTCATAAAGGAAAGCGAAAATAGACTTTACTTGTTTGTTTCTAAGATAGCTACCAGTCTTAGTGGGAATAGCAGCATCTGAGTGGACACTATTCCCGGTAACAGCCCATCTATCTTAGGGTGAAAAGTAGTGTTGAAGTTCAACTGGATTCCTGAGGCTTCTTGGGAACTTGTCCAAAACCTTCATGTAAACACAGCTCCCCTATCAGATATGATCTTCCTAAGCACTCCATGCAATCTCATAATCTCATCAATAAAAACTCTGACTATTTTTGGTGCCTTATATGTAGTCTTAACTGGTATGAAAATGGGCGCTCTTGGTCAACATGTCCACCACTACAAATATGGAATCATGTCTTCTTGAGGTCATTGGTAGTCCCATAATGAAGTCCATTGATATAACTTCGCATTGATATTTTGGTATCTCATGGGGTTGCAATAATCTTGTTGGATGTCTATGTTCAACTTTTACTCACTAACACTCTAAGCATCTTGCTACCAAGTTTATGATGTCCTTCTTCATCCCTTTCCAAAAGAAGAGTGGTTTCAGGTCCGCACTCATCTTCTTAACACCAGGGTGTGCCATGTATACTGTGTGATGTGCTTCATTCAAGACTAACTAGTGTATATCTTCATTCGGTGGTACATATATCCTTCCCCGAAATTGTAGTAGCCCATCTTTATTAAGGGAGTATTTTTCATATTTTTCTAAGCTCCTGATATCATGTGTCTTTAAATTGTAAATCAAGCAGTTTCTCCCTCAAATTTTTCTTTAAGGGAATCACTGAAAATATCTGAGGCCTCCTACTTAAAGCATCAACTTCCCTACTTACCGTTCCTTTTATGTAAGTGATATCAAAATCATGTTCACTAATTAGCTGAGACCATTGTCTTTGTATTACATTTAAGTGGTCTTGAGTGAATATGTTTTGTAGCCCATAATGGTCAGTGCTAAGATCAAGCTTCCTTCCTAGAAGGTAGTGCCTCCAAAACTTTAGTGCATAAACAATGGTTGCCATTTCTAGATCATGGGTTGTGTAGTTTTCTTCGTGGGCTCTAAGTTTCCTTGATGCATAAGCTATTACTCTTCCTTCTTGCATCAACACACAACCCAAGCCTTCCTTGGAGGCATCGGTGCAAACCAAAAATTCTTGTTCCATATCCGGCACCTTCAAAAATTAGTGTTGTCATTAATAACACCTTTAACCTTTGGAATGCCTCTTCACATTTTTCAGTCCAAATGAATTTCTTGTTTTTTCTTTGGAGCTCGGTAATGGGGCTTTCTATCTTCGAAAACCCTTTGACAAACCTACGATAATACCCTACCATGCTCATGAAACTTCGTATTTCATGAACATTGGTTGGTGTTGGCCATTCCATGATGGCCTCGAGCTTTGTTGGGTGTACTATGATACCATCCCTAGAGATAATGTGCCCAAGATAATAAATCTTGGTTTTGACAACTTCCCGTATAATTGGTTTTCTCTAAGACATTGTAGAACTACCCTCAAGTGTTCGCCATGCTCTTATGTGGTCTTTGAAAAGATCAAAATGTCATCGATAAAGACTTGTACAAACTCATCTAAGTAATCCTGAAATATTCCTTTCATCAAACTCATGAAAACACCCGAGGCAATTATCAGTCCAAAGGGTAAAACTACAAATTCATAATGCCCAAATCTTGTCTTAAAGGTTGTCTTCGGGGTATCTTCTTACTTGATTCTCAACTGATGATATCCCGACGTTAGATCTATCTTTGAAAACATAGTTTCCCCCCTCATTTGATCAAACAAGTCATCTATCCTTGGCAGAGGGTATTGGTTTTTTTATCGTCACTTTGTTCAACTGGCAGTAGTCAATGCACAGTCGCCAAGAACCAAGCTAAGGAAAGATGACAATAGTGCAACAGACAATCCTAATTTGTACAAGTAGCTAGTAGGCATCCTAATATATCTCACAAAAACAAGGCTTCACAAAAATTGTTCAGACAACCTTATATCTAGGTTTACGAAGTCACCAAAAGAAACCCATTAGAAAGAAGAAAAATGATTTTAAGGTATATTGCAAGAATAATACAGTGTGGATTTTGTACACTGATTCCAAATGAAATCATCTTGTTGGTCACACATGTAGTGATTTTGTAGAAAGTATTGGTGGCAAAAAGCGCACCTCAGGATATGCATTTCACCTAGGCACAAGGCTAATTTCATGGGCATCCAAGAAGCAACTCATTGTCTCCATTTCATCACCAAAATCAAGGTATGTAGTAGTGACAGGAGCAACTTGCCAAGCAGTTTGGTTAAGAATATTAATATGTGACTTTGGGCCTAAAAAGAAGAAGGAACCAAGTCCTTTTTTTTGTGATAATAATTCAGCTATTGCACTTTCCAAATCATGTGTTTCACCACAAAAGTAAACACATTGACACATGTTTTCACTTCATCAAGAGATAGTCAACAATGGTGAAGCCAATCTTTAATTTTTGCAATTCCAATAAATTAATCAGTGGTCATTTTATAGCCATTGGAAAAAGCAAGTTTTGAATTACAAATACAACACTTAGGAATTGTCTATGTTGAAAATTGTAATGAAGATGAAGTTAAAATTAGGAGGGAGTGTTGAATGTAATTATTGACTACATCTTCCAAGTTTTAGGTAGTTTACTTTGTCAATAATTTCGTAGTGTATTGCATTCAACACACAAGTAGTAGTTTGCAATAATGAATTAGACAATATCACACAAGGTGTTAGAATGAGTCAAACAAATAATTTTATATATTTTCTATGTAACCAGTTTTTAGTGTGGTGCTTGAGAGTGGTCTCTTAATGTGAGAAGAACTCTAAAACTCCATTAATTTTTCAATCTAGGTAACTTTATGTTTTACCATGTATTCTAACTCTTCATCTTAAATTGCTACACTCAAACAAAAACCCATCCTTTCACTTAAACCCACTTTCAAACTTAAATAATTTGAAAGTAAAGAAAATGTTATATTTTATAGTTCATCCAAATAAATGGGCACAAGTGTGTTTGTCATGAATGTTGATTATGAGAACGCAGCTTGGTTAATCATTAGTCCCTTTACAGGTTCTTCCAAATACATATATATTGTAGTATGTGTCTCCAAATTGGTTACTGTAAATAAATTAATTTGTCCAACACTTGAATAAATCCTTCATTTCAACTTCCAATTCTCACGTCTTCAGATTTTTATTTTTTTATTTCATTTTAATTCTTTTTAATTTAACATGAGTGGTATCTGTATCAATGAAGGAAATGGTTACGTCCTTACCAGTGCAGCTTCAAGACGTTTCTACCCACGGGGTTTTGGATTGACGGTGAATGGGTGCGTTGTTAAGGCACTCCTTGCGATAGGTCACTGGTTCAAATCCCCGTGGATACTAGGTTAGTCTAATAGATAAATAAAAAAATAAAAAATAAAAAAATAAAAAATAAAACTAAACTTCAAGATGTTTCTACTCTAGGAAGGGCTACTTCAAAGACAGTTGAATACAAAACAGAGGTAAGTGTGCTTACTCCAAAAAGGGGCAGCTATATTCTTTTTTATAAATGGTTTTTAACTGGTTGATGTTTTGTTGCGAGATTGTCAATGTGTTTTTAATGTAGGCAACTAGCTTGGTGAAGGAAGTGTTTTACATGGACCTGGTGCCCTTTGGTTGATAAACTAGGGTAATTTCAAGAAAAAGAACTTATGTAGATTTGCCTCTTAATCTATCAACTATTATATCAAATTTGGGTATAATTTTTTGCTGCTTTTATTTTTTTATTTTATTTTATAAGATACTTCCTTTAGCTAAAAAGAGATCTACCAGTGCATTATCAACCCCAAAGAAGGCCCCAAATATGGTCACCACGAGCACCATAAAAACTCAAAAACTGGATGGTTTAGAAACAAAAAATGGCCCATTAGATGAATATTGGCCCATTGGCAGTACAATAGCTTAACAATCCATATAGAGTCCCATAAACATCATAAACAAATAGCCCAAAGTGCGAGAATAATCACAAAACAAAAATCATCAGCGGCTGCATGAGAGGCTCAGCAATGGACAGTGGTTTATAGGAGTCTTTGGGAAATTACACCCCAATGAAATATAACTTCTCTTAATATCATAGTTTTTTTTTTTTCACATTAGCTAAAATCAAAAGCATGAATTCTCAATTTACTCTACCAAACAAGCATCCAATATATTTATGGCATTTCTGGCTTAACAGAAAATCTCAAGGTTTAAAATAAAACAACGACTAGAAGGCCAAATTAGCATATGTCGAAAGAAGTTGCACTCTCCATTGGCCCACAAATTTGGGTAAGCTGCAAAACTAGCAGAAATTGGTCTGAAAAAAAAATAATAATAATAATAATAAAATAAAATAAAAATAAAAAAAATAGCAAATAATATAGCAGATAATTCCCTTGCCAAAACCCCGATAAACTATTTTTAGTTATTATACAGAGAGATGAAGCACTTCATATGAACAGCTCCAGAATCCCTAGGGTAAAACGGATTTCATAAACATTCTTGAAGCACATTGCATCCATTCAATTTAACTGCAGAATACATAGTACTAATTGAGATCTGGAAAAGGGATCCAGATTTTAGTGAAAATAAAAATCTCAAATGCATTGAATGAAGAGCACATGTTCTCCTATTTGAGCATGATTGGCAAATTCAGGACAAAACTGCAAAGATATCACTTAAATTGCCCATTATCTAAAAATTCCCTAACAGAATACTTAAAAATAACCTTATATGACCAAATATCAATAAGTTGACCTCGCCAACCTAGCGATAAGATACGACGAGCTCAATGCTACCCCGAGGCCGCAATTTCTTTAAGACATAAATATAGAGGATGGAGCGGCAGTCGTCTATGCTAAGTCACAATATAAAAGCAATGAGTGTGAAATCTATGGAACCCATTTAATATTAAATTACAGGATGAAGCCATCGAACTATGTGGTAGCAACCATCTTCGCAATTCTCAGCACATCATTCTCGATGGTATTTTTGCATGTCTTGCAAGTCAATCTTGAAGACTTTTATAAAATATAAAAATTATAAAATTTAAATTTACCACTTAAAAATATCTTTGGAAAACAAAATTTATAGAAAAATATCCCAATTTTCTAAACAAATTTTATACAAAAATCAAAGTCATCTTTCAAGTAGAGTTCGCAAACAAAATTTAACAAAACTTGAAAATTGAAATCATTTAGAGGATTAAAATCACTTCTACCCAACAATTGCAGTCCCTTTTCTAGTATTGTCCATCTAATATTGAGAAATGCTCTCTAACAAAAGAGAGAGACCTCCAATTCCCACAGCCATTGAGTAGCAGGATAGCGATCCATTGCAAACCAAAGGAAATTACAACCTCAAAATGATTGAAATAAATTTGCAGACACCAAAGAAATGAAGTTGTAGAACAGAGGAGAAAACCACCAAAATCTTTGCAGAGAAACCACCATAGCATGGAGCCTTGTGCGTACTACTCCAGATCTAAAGGTATCTATATATGTTGAGATTGTATTAACGTTAATTCCACGCTCCTTTGATATTTTGGTTAAAAGCTATGGATCATCGACACGTTGAGACCCTGATATGATTTCTTCATCGTTGATCAAATTGGCAATACATTATTAAATATCTTAGTAACACAAACTGGAATCTCTAGGTTGCAATTTGACAATGCAGAAAATTATTATATCTGCCAAAATTTGTTTATTTGTTACCCCAAAATTTTGAAGTATTGTTGATGTATATGTCAATCACTAATTAATTGCAACATAACTTGAACCAATTTTTAAGCACGCCTTTGCACAGAAGTGTTGTTACATTGGCGTTCCTTTGGTTTGCCCTCTCTGGATGGCTATTATAAATTTGTTCGTCTTTAGTGGGTAGCTACAGAAATGCCCAATTTTCAAAATGCAACCAACACCCAGTTTTAAATCCCCCATGGCACCGCAATGCAGCATACAACCCTGAAATAGAGTTGGAAACCCAAGAACAATGCTATGGGCTCTTGGCATTTCATTTCAAACCAAAATAAAAAAATAAAATCCTGTAGTTCAAGGGGATAACAAGACTATCCATTTCTTCAAACCCAGCCCATGCCCATGAGAAAACAACCTGATCAAGACTACAACAAACCATTGGAATGAATAGGACTTATTTTTTTTTAAATTATGAGAGATCTGTATTTTATTAAGTATTCACTTTTGTTTTTTATTTTGTCTTTCACCAAGATATTTTTTTTGTAGCTTATTAGGGGAGAGGCTTGAATGTCACTATACACAATTTCAGGGTGGAGTGTAGTAGATATTTAACACAGTAGCCATGCATGCATGGGCCCATAGGTCTCAAGGGTTCAACATAGAGCTAATACCAAGTGTAGGGACTAACCCTATAATTTTATTTTTTTTATTTTTTTTTTAATGCTAAAATACAACCATAAGGAAAATAGCATTGGGAACCCAAAAATTATTAAGCATTATATAAAACTTTCCTAAATTTCACTTCATTGAACATATCATCTATTTTACATACATTTAACTAAAACCATAAAGAAGTCATAAATGAATATAATACAACATAGGTATCATTCACCAGAAGGCGAGATTCAAACTTGACTTGCTGCTACTTGTCTTCCTTTGTTGTCAGTCGCGCCCGAGTGTGAATGTCGATGTGCTTGACCAAATGCAATGACCCATCGGTTGACCTCCGAGCCTATTCCGTGGGTAGTCTCCATCCCCGCAAACCCCCGAGCTACAATGGGGTTGTACAATAGAGGAATGTATTAGCTGGTAGAGGAGAGCACTCCTTGGCTCAAGAGTCCCCTCTCTAAAGTCCTCTACCTCACCAAACTCACTATAGCTCGTAGTCACTAATCTAACATAGTTTCATCCATCCAACAATAGGGTAAAGAAAAGGTCCCTTCTCCCATGGCTTGCCCCTTCTTTTATGGGAGTCCTCATAGGTGACACGTGGAATTTCAAGTATAATTAATTATTTTTGATAATTCAATAGTTTGATTATTCACCCACCCATGTGTAACTCTCTCATCAAGGATCTCCAAAATTATTTACTTCAATTTTAATTTAAAAATAATACTTTTCCTCACCTCAACAAGATTCCTATTTATTCTCCTAGTTTTCTCTTGATCCCCCTTTTTACTCCTTAGTTTGTATTCATTACTAAATTCAATTAATGAGTCATGATTTTATCCCCTATCTACTCCCTAATTTAATTCAAGTTATCTCTTAGACGGATATTCTTATGTTGGTTGTTGCCACATGGAGGTTCTCTACATTTCTCTAAAATTTAATTTATTAATCTTATTTTAATTCACCATCCTCTTCTCTTAATTAGGTTTAACTATTTTATGATTAATCTTTATCCTTACATTTATGTCCCTCTTTCCCCTTGTTACCTAATTAAACTACATAATCTACCTAATATTTTCTAACATGGGGAGGGTAGAGTTTTTAAGATAAAATATTTGATTTCTTCCTATGATCTTCTTAACCCAAGTTTTATCCTTGATTTAAATACCTCGGTTTCTAACATCATTTACCCTTGATGTAAATTTACCTAGTTTTCATTTCTTGATTATATTTATTAATTTATTTATTTTTAATGATTCCAAGGGTGCCAAGTTTGATTGTGCCCTTCAAGAACTTCCCTTGAAGTTCCAAGGGTGCCACGCCTAACAATTTATTTGTGATGTCAAGGGTGCCAAGTTTGGTCGTGCCCTTAAAGAACTTCCCTTTAAGTTCCAAGGGTGCCATGCATAACAATTTATTTGTGATGCCAAGGGTGCCAAGTTTTGTCACGCCCTTCAAGAACTTCCCTTGAAGTTCCAAGGGTGCCACACCAGTTTCCCTTCAAGTATTCAGTGGCTAAGAGGGGAAAGTATAGAAACAACAACAGAGACCACTATCATCTCTTATGTTTCCTGGTATTGTGAGATTAATGGTGTCGGGGATCAAGGAATCCGCCTTGATGTGCTCCCCCAGTAAAATCCTCATGAGCGAACCAACTTTGGGACCTGCCCTCATGACATCACGATCTTCAAGGAAAAGGTATTTCAACCTTTCTAGCCCAAGTCATGGCAGGAGTGCTAGTGGGTGAGATCAGGGACACCATCCCACCCCTCCCATGCAGTTCCATCCAATTGTACAACCGCATCACCCATGTGTGAGTCATTCAACCAAGCAACTATTCTGTGCCTACAACCATATCATAAGAATATAGATAAACATATATAACAGTTTTCAAAATCGACTTAGAATTTCAAAGATAAAGTAATATAAATTTTCATCAAACCAGGTGTCATCAATTCATCATGTGTGAGTGCCTCTGGTGGTTTCCTTCCATACTCAATAATAATCAGTAACAAGGTTTCTCATTGTTATTCATTGTCATAATAGCATCATTACCATCACTTGGTCATTCACAACATTGTTCATTGTGAACTAGAACTAATGCAAGTAGGTAACATAGGGGACACATTCATCATGGCTATCATCATCATAACATCAATGGAAGCATACATATCCATCAAATCTATCAACATCATAACATCAAATAGATAACAAACATAACTATTTATGCCACAATCATCATAATATCAATAGAGAATATGCATAACCATTAATGCTATCTTCATCATAATATCAATGGAGATCATACATAAACATCACAACCAATAATAATAGAGTCATGTGTCTGGATCCTAAAGCTGAGGTCCTCAATTTATAAATTGTCGGCCTTAGGGCTAAATAAATGTTAATCTCATATCATTGTCAGTCAAGTAGAGTGGGCCACTACAATGAGACACCTAGAAATGAGATTCTTTCCAAATAAAGAAAAAACAAAAAAAAAAATCTCATCTCCAAATGAAATTGGATAATTCTTTCATGATAAGAATTCTAGATGAAATTCTAGATAAGTTTAACAGATGGGAGAGAAAAATCCATTAAATCTCTTAGTTGGGGAAAGATGCTAATCGTTAAGAAGAATAAAGCGTCGCGGGAGAGAAAGGCGGGCTTTTATTGAAAAGCCTAGGCAAGTGGATAAAAAGGTCCATAAAAGTGGGATGTCGCTAAAGGAAACTCTATCATGAAAGAAAGGTATAAAATATCTAATGAAGGGATCAACAGAGGTGGTTGATACCCAGGAAAGTTCATCTCAACTCAAGGCAAACTAGAGGAACTCAATTCATGGTTGGGTGGTAAACACATGTGTCATTCCCAAGTGAATTCCTAACAGTGATATTGGTTAGCCATTTTTCTTGTATTATCTTATTTATTTGTGCAATATTACTTTATCTGTTATGTCATTTTAATCCTCTGTTTAGTGTTAAATCATATGCCATGTTATCTTAGGTGTCTGTAGACAGATAGAAAATGTATGGGGAGAATGATGTTATATCTTAATTTCATGTTTGTAAGGGGTATAGGTAACTACTGTAACTATAATTTTGTATTGAATTTTCAAGTGATATAGTAATTAGTTTTCATTCAAATGAATGGAATCATGGGGGCATAACTTTTATTAATTAACATTTGTACACACAAAGTGATTTTAGAGTTTGCTTGTTCCTTAAAAAATTCTAATATGGCATAATTTATTTGAACCTTTTTACTATAGAGTAAACTCTATTATTATAATGCATGTTTGTTAGAGGATCTGATATGCAGCCTTGAACAACTTGATATGAGTGTTTTGAGTTATGGTTATGGTAGCTATTAGCTTAGTGGAATGGATAGTGCGATAGTAGACCATAACTAACTATAATAGGTTAACGATGTACGAATGGAAGAGAGTTAAAATAGTAACACCTTATCAGTTATAATACAAAACTTTGCTGCGAAAAGGAGTAGGATGAATAAATATATATCAAAGCTACACTATTATTGCGATAGAAACCTGTAAACCAGGTAAGAGATCTGAGCAAAATTAGAATTTACCAATAGTATATATATCACATAGAAGATTAAGATGGAAAAGAAAAGAGATCAAGGAAAAAATTTTAACATAGACAATTGTAAGGAAAATATTAGAACTTGAGGCAAAATTATTGGTTTCTGGGAATAATGATTTAACCTTATTAAGAGGTGAGTTAATCGTTGGGGGTGGAAGTAGTTTTAACATTCCCAGTTAAATCAGTACAATAGCTTAATGACCGCCAACATATTTATTGTTATCAGTTACCAACAAATACAATTGTAAATCTACCATAACAAAAATAGAACTAATGTACCCAATCGAAGAATTTATCCCATGTGAGCAAGCCAATATAAGTTCTAGTAGAGACATAATTAACCAAAAATAGGTAAAACCATGGTAAGGGGTCAATTATGTAAATTCATCCTGACATAAATACTTATGGCAAATTGAGGAAAATCAAAATATGAAGGTTACAAAAATAACTTAATATGAAAGCTGAAGCAAAAGCCATTTTCAGATCAAATTCATAGCTGAAGCAAATTGAAAGAAGGGTATTCTATGAATACATGCATGTTGGTGATTCATAAAAATAAGAGAAAAAAATAACTTTTGAAATGATAGATAGTTCAGAATAGCATTGTTGGTAAAATTACATAAATCCACCTAATATTTTTACAGCTTGAGCGCATTAAGCCCAATCCTAGTAATCAGGGGGTCTACGACTTGAATTATTAGAGCCTTCCGAGTTTTACTAATTAGGAAGAAGAATAAAATAATAATCAGGAAAATAGTGACAAGGATTACAAAGTATATAGTTTTGGAATTTCCACACTCAGGGGAAAGAAAGAAAACGTAAGGCTTGCATTATGGAGCAAACCCCAATTGATAATAAACCACCAGAACTAGGTATAAATCCAAACCCCGGAATGGTAAATGTAGCTGACCTATAACAAACATTCAAGATAGGAAGTGTCAGGGCCATTGCAATATTTCGCTATAACCAAGTTGTAAGCGTTCAAGGATCACTATTAAGGAAATACTTGCTAGCCAAAAAGAGAAGATATAAATTAATATATAACAAATTCGAAGAAAAAAATCCAATTAATTTAGGGAAGAATTACACCTTACCTGTTTGGTATGGGGGAAGGAACTCGAAGTTGTTTGCACCTTTCTAGGTTGCATCATGAAGAAATACCATTGCATTTAAATGTTGGCAACAGGAAAGGCGTTGAGAAAAATACAAACACATTATAACTATAAGTATTTGAACAGAAAGAGAGAGGTTATAAAATTAGACCCTAATAAGATTACCAGAAAGGGATATTGCCTAATCATTATTGCAAAGTGTCTCTAGGGTTGAGTGTTGGCCTTCTATGAAACCTCATGTATGAGCAATAGACCCCTCACAGAGTTACACCTCGTATTGAGGCACGACATCTCTGTTGAAAAGAAACAAATAATAGTATAACTCGGAAATAATAGATCAAATCACAAATGAATACCTAGAATGGTTCGAAATAAGCTCTAAGAAATAACAAGAAAAAGTGTAACCAAAACAAAATGACTTTTCCAGAGTACCCGAACTTACAGTAAGAAAAGAAAACAATGCATATTCTCGATTATCTGACCAAATAAAATGAAAATGGTGAGATCACCCCACGGGTCACTCGAATGCCGTGATCTTAAACACATTTACACACACACACACACATATATAAACACCTATGTGGACCTCTATCGCATAGCAACAGACTCCAATAGAAAAAAGGAGTAAGGGGTGACCAACACAATAAGAATGAAAGGAACAATGTCAACTACTAAAACCCTCTACGTACACAAGTTTATATCGGAAACAATTTGAGGTTACTTGTCAAGGATGCAGGACGGAGCACCTTCACAGCCCAGATTGTAGCCAACTGGTGTACAGTAGAGAACCAATGACCAGAGGAATGCAATAAACCAAAATAGAAACAACAAAAAAAACAATAGTGTTAAAGAGTGTAAAACGTCTCAGCCGAGTGACATATAAGCAAACAACTAGGATTAAATGACTAAGGATATAAACTGTGACTTGAAGGGTTAAATGATAACAGAAGCAAGGTTCCTTAACCTCCATAATAGTTGTAACCGGACAAGAAGTTAAGATCTGACTCATGACTTCAGAACAGAGTTACAGAGGCACTAGGAAAACAAGGCAGCAAGGAAACGCAATGTAATCACCAAAGACTTACCAAAATGAACGATTAGGGCTACGACATCAGATTTTAACCCTTGATTACGAATTCCATCACCACCGTCAAGAAATGTACCATGTAACCACATGCTTTCACATGAACTTGCAAACGTGGCAATTTCAGAGAGAATTCTTCAAAGCCAAAGCATCACATGGCAGACAACATTAAAAGAAGTTGAACGATGTTTGTATGATCACATAACTCCATTGAAGTAATTTGCATGGAATTCATATGAGCACATAACTTAAATAGACAAAGCATGCCTAGAGACATACAGAAGGCCACACTTTGGTTAAAACAACATGCACTATACAAAGATTTATTCGAACGCATGGAAAGTTGCAATTGTTGAATGAATAAACCTTACACTATGGATATATTCTTATTACTAACATAACTCAAGAAAGTATGAAAAATAGGTAAACCAACATATGTTGTTTAGATCAAATTGAGATAAGATAGAGTGTTAATGATGGTTGGCACTGTAATGGATAAGCCAAATAATGTAAACAAATTGGAATGGAAACTCATCAAAGGCAAGATACTCTTTAATCATGAACAAGTGAGAATCATAGGTTTTAAGGGATTGATCAACATTACTTAGTGCTATAAAATGCCCCATCATTTACTTATTCACTTCCAAATAAAAGTTACAATGGTAAGACACCCCAATCGGGGTGCGAGAAGTCAAAATGCTCTATTAAGATAGTCTTTATGATTAACACACAGAGGAATAATGAAACGGCCCCCACACGCTTGAGGCAATGGGTGCGGGGGCCTTTGGCATGTTTAAGATAACCGTCATGGAAAAAGGTGGCAGAGACATTTTGGTAAGTTTTTGGATCACTAAAAAGGATAACAATAAGGGGGTAGAAGGTGTAGAGGTTCCAGAGGCGAGAGTGGAGCAGTGGCTTCAGAAGTGGCGGAGGTTCCATTGACTCCAAATGCTTGCTACTGGGTATGTAAACTGGTTATTTATTCCCTCCATCATGCTCCCCTATGTTAGTTTTGATAATTGGGATATGTATGGGGGCAATTGGCTAATGCGTAGGAGTAAGACGAGCAGGGGGAAGTGCATGGCATCATGAGTCTGGTGGTAAAACCCCAGCTCCATTGGAACCTCCTTGGTGTCAATCTGCTATGGGATTTTCCTCTCTCACATGGGGATAGTCTGGCTTGGGGGCAAGGGTGTCAGCTCGGGGGTATGCTTTTGTCTAGCCTGTCTTGTAAACTAGGGGGTCGAGGACTGGGATGTTGTCAAAATCTGTTATATTATCTTCATTGTGGTTGATGCGGAGGTTTTGACAGGTTGGCTTCTGAGGCTGTGCACTTAGCACCTGAGTCAAAAGAATTGTGGGGATTTTGTCAAGGGGCAAGGTCATCTATGGTTTGGGAATGGGAAAAAATATAGTGTGGGACATACCAACCTCGGATGGTTAAGCAAAATTTGAGTGGCAAGCAGGGTTATGGCTGGTTGTTTCTCGGAGCTAGGTGCTTAGGTCTTGTGTTGTAGCATTGGTAAGGGTACCATTGAGGCGGTGTTGTGTCGCCTGGGTTGGGGAATGATCATACAAATGTCGAAAGTGGAGGTGAGGGGCTTGAAATTAGTGGTCTTGGTCACCTTGCTACAGGGTTTGTGGCTGGTCAGTGGTAGGGGCCTTGCACCCAAGGCATGGGTTGAAGCATCTGTAAGGCAATGGTTACGATGGGGCATCAAATGGGGCAAAGGGATATGTACCAAGGTGTGGATAATAAACATGCTAGGTGTGGGATCTTTAAATTTTGTTGTTATGCAATTGAACCCAGGGGGCTAGCGAATGCAAGCCCATTTGGGGTGGTAGACTTTGTGGAATGGCAGAGCCTACAGGTGATGGAAAAACAAAACATAATGTTCTGGCAATTCTAGTGTTTTGTTACCATATTAGTGTTGGCATTATGTTTCTGGTATGGTTATATGTTACAGATGTTGTACTTGATGGCAACACCCATGGCATGGCTCTCAATATGATGAGAATTAAGAAGTACGCAGGAGAAAAGTTCACGGAATTTTATGCAGAGAAAAGTTTATAAAAGTTTATTTCATGTGGAGAAAAGTTCATGGAATTTTATGCAGAGAAAACTTTATTTCATGTGGGAAAACTTACCTTTGGTCCATGGTAGTTAGTCCTTGGAATTTGAACCTATGGTTTTTGGACCATGGCATCTCGACAGACGTGTTGATCCCTAGTATTGAGTTGATGGTATTTGTTTGTTATGGTTTTGGCCCGTGGTATTGGTCCATGATTTGAGGAAGAGCTTGCCTATATAAAGCAAAGGAGATCATTTGGCTTGTGTATGCTTTTGGGTTGAATATCTTAAGATCTGAAATATTGGGTTATTGTTTCAAAAGCTCGATCTATATGAAAGTGAAGTGGAAAGCGAATCTGTGAAGGGTGATCTCTCGAGCGCTGTAGCTGCGGAAGTGCGGAGGCGCTGCAGGAGACACCGCAGGAGATGCCGCAGGAGACGTCGCAGGAGGCGCCGCAGGAGGCGCTGCAGGAGGCGCCGCAGAAGACGCCGCAGGAGGCGCCGCAAGAGACGCCGTAGAAGGCGCCGCAGGAGATGCCACAGAAGGCACCACAGGAGACGCCACAGAAGGCGCCGCAGGGGACGCCACAGGAGGCGCCGCAAGAGACGCCACAGGAGGCGCCATAGGAGACGCTGCAGGAGGCGCCACAGGAGGTGCCGCAGGAGACGCCGTAGGAGGCGCCGCAGGAGACGCCACAGGAGGCACCGCAGGAGACGCCACAGGAGGCACCGCAGGAGACACCGCAGGAGGTGCCACAGGAGACGCCGCAGGAGGCGCAGCAGGAGACGCCGTAGGAGGCGCCGTAGAAGGTGTTCTGGGTTTAGTTTTCTGTTATTGTGGATCTGGTTATCTGGGTGACTTACTGGTACTTGATGATCATTTGATATTTATGGATCCAGTTTGCAAATTTATGAAAAGTGGTCCTTGAAAGAAAAGAAGTAGGGGGTTGTAGCTCCCTTCTAGGAGAGACTGGAAAACGAGAGAGAGTTGTAGCTCTCTGCAGGTTGCAGCCTGCGTACTGGTAAAGGACTGCACCAGTACAAGACCATTGTAAAAGGAGTTTCTAATTTGAAAGAAGATAGAGACATATTGCAGCAGGTGGTTTTCACCCACATTGGGTTTCCACCTTATATCTGGTGTTCTTTGATGTGACTGTCTGTTTTTCTTGTTCATGCTCATTGTTTTATGGTACTGATATGCAAAAATAATTCAAAGTATAAATAAGGAAGAATTGTTAAAAGGACTAGATAATACTGATTCACCCCCCCTCTCAGTATTATTTTCAACAATATTTTCTTGGAAAGGCTCGGTTCAAGACTCGTCAACTCTGACAAGTTTGAGAAGGGTTCAATGGGTTTTGGCAATTTCCACTTTTAGACAAGTTTCAGGCCAAGATAACACTGATTATCCATTTCAGGAATGAACCGGAGACACATAGAAAGTCTCGGGTTTTGACCAGGTCTCGCAACACAGCTCGAAACTTGTTGTGCAGTGGTGGTCGAAACATAGAACACAACTAGTCCGTGCCCAAGATCAGCATGATGGAAAGAGCAAATTGATCAAGTTAGCTGCCTATCTTGTTAGGAAAGGAGTGAATAGATTAACTTCAAAACAACAACGTCTAATGACGGAGCTAGTATATATGTTCAATAAATATGTAGATCCATCCGACTTGAGGTCGAACTATAAATTTTTGGCATATATATAACTTCATGGGAAGCATAAAATGCTAGAATATTTGACATAAAGGATCAATCGATATGAAGCCTATGCAGGTTCTTTTGTATGATATACAAGACTTTTTTTAGGTTTCGCCAGAGAGTTTTCCTTTGTTTAAGGATGCTATAAATATGTTTATGCAACCTGAAACTTTCTCTCTGAATCTGAGAATCACATACAGAACAATACCGAAACCAAATTCCATGGCAGCGCCGGATCGAGTGAGCAAAACAAGAGCACACATGAGCATGACAAATAAGTCCAACTTAGAATTCATGTCCCTACAAGCCATAGCACACTCAATACCATAAAAGAATTCATGTCCCTACAAGCCATTGCTTAGGATTCATGTCCCTACAATGCTCAATACCATAAAAGAATTCATGTCCCTACAAGCCATAGCAAGCTCAATACTAGAAAAAAGCATCAACACACCCACAAACCAAATTGGGGAATGATTTAGTATTTTCACCAGTTGGCTTCCTAGAATCAACCCAAGTACCAGTTTTCTAATTCCAAGAAATGCTACAGATGCCCACTCCTAGCCTCAAACTTATATTGCCCGGTAAGGCCAACTGCGCCATGGAAAATAGGCATTGCTCGAAACCAACACCGAACACCCGCATAGTTAAGGCGAAGGTAGAGTAAAAAATAGTAGTTTTAGGACAAATTGAAATAGCATCACATGCAGTTCAAGATCGAGACTAAGTAGGAGGCAGAGCGCATCCATTCGCATTTTCTCCCGTTGGAGTTAAAGCAGACTGAATTGCAGATAAAGATGGGGAATCCACATAGGCGTAGGTGGCAGAGGCACCACAAATGAATCAAGGGATGAAGCATCGACTGGACCAACTGGGGTTGGTTTACTGTTATCACCAACCGATCGATATTAACGGGCAATTGTATCACTACGATTCATGGTTGGATGGTGGTTATAGGTCATCGACTAGTTTGGGGGTTATCAATGGTTCTGGATCTAAAATGGTGCTTCTTCAACGTGATCTGTGACTGGCTCTACTATAAGGAGACACAAAAGCTTTCTAAATAGCTCCTATGAAATAGATATTTCCACTAAATTTCATTATGAAAGGTTGGAGGCCCAGAAAAAAAAAAAAAACCACCTACAGTATTAACATGATTTCACTTATGTTTGCGCATTTTTGTTGTGCTCTGCCTAATCCATATGTCCCAAGTTCTAGAAGGGGAATGAACCTAGGCACAAATCCAAGGTTAATTTAGCAAAATAGATATCCCTTAGACTTGGCACCTAAGGAAGTTTGTTCTTTATGGTCTACACCTCAGGGGTATATTTATTGAAAGAAATCAAACAACCAATAACATAAACAGGTCAAGATATTGGATGTACTACCAGTGTTAGTAGAATCTGTCTATAATGAGATTGACAACAAACACATACCCCAGGCCAAAAAACCTCTTTTACACTAGGGAAAGATGATGTAGGTACTTGACCCCAAAGGCTCTTCATTCATATTATCAATAATCTTAGGTGTAATGTCCAATCCTTGTTGTTTTAGGTGTAATTTCCAATCCTTGTTGTCTTACTTCAGCAACATTTCATTCTCCCAGGCAAGAACTTGATCAAGTATATATACAACCTATGCACAAATAAGAACAGGAAATAAGTTTTTTTTTGGTATTTTTCTTATCCAATTGTCTTGTAGAACAAAACAATTACAACAATTAATATTGTCTAATACCATTTTTATTTCCAACATTTAGTTGATGTTTAATGGATACAATGTTAAGTATTTTCAATTTCATTGTCAAAAAACAAACCAAACCAAAATCAAAAGAATAAGTTCATCAAAGTGCCCTACCAACAAAGACCATAAATAGGGAGTACTCCGATGGGGAGGTTCCATTTCGATATACCCAATTTGTTAAGTTGATATTGTCGAAGCAAGTCAACACACAAAAAATTGACCATGAACCAAATAATGGAACTTGATCTGCGACTGGTGGATATGGAACAATTGGTGCTGCTCGCTATAGGGCAAGATCTTTAGCTGGACCAATAGCATACTATAGATAAGCAGCTAGAACAACTGCACTATCGACTGCTGTAGCAACGACTACTATTGGTAAGACCTTTGCCTTTGCTGCTGCTACTTACTCAGCAACATCTGAATCATCTATTGTAGCGGAACCAACTGACTCACCAAGTGCTGGAACTACTGATGGATCTAGCATCTAAGCTGGAACTAAAACTACAGGCTCTAGTACTAGCAAGCTTATTGGGCTTAGATGGTTGTACTTAGATGGTGAGTTGTTCTTGTACTGAAAGATAAGTCACTGGTGTATCAATATCTGACTCATCTGCTTCATCGACATCTTTCTCACTTGGTTAATCAATAGGATCACGGATTGACTGATTCTCTATCTGGGACCAAACAAAATAAAGCTAGGGACTCCACTACTAAATATTCAATTGGAGAATTCACTACGGGATATGGATCTCTATCTCTATCTCGATAAACAACATTTGGATCTCTAATAAGCTATGCAGAAAATGAATCATGTTGTAAAAAGCACAGCAACCACCCACTGGACACTCTCGAAGATGCAATGCACCAAGAACCCATAATGAACCAGCACGCCGAAGAACTATAATAATGAAAGAGTGTGATTCTCCGTCCAAACGAACGGGCCTTCATGAGAGCAAAAGAAAAACGCAAGTCTTCCGAAATCTATACATCTCCAAAGCATTAAACGTGCTATATTCGCCATTCAAGCGAGACCAAAATAACACTAACTTACATAGATCTCTAGAGTCCTTATTCCTGCCTATGCCCTTATTACCTTTGCTTTTGATGCTAGTGATGCTTTTGAATTGGGTGCTGCTCCTGATCAATGAATGAGGTCAACTGGCTTTGGGACTGCTTCATTCTCCTCGTTCCCTTCTGGTGCCTCTACCCCTAACACTAAGGGTGGTGAAACCCTTGCTACTTCTAGGCCAACTGGGTCAAGATCAACTGATTCCATTGGGTATGAATCGAATCAGCAACCACTTGATAAATAGGTTATGGCTATCGATTTAATAATAAAGGGTGTTGTATGAAGTGCTGGTGCATGCTATGATTCTTCAATCGCCTCTGTATATGCATAGACTCGGTCAAATGCTACTACTTAAAGCCTGTTTTCTAATCATGCCATGAAATCCTCATCGATTGGGACTTGGATGGGCCTAATTTTAGATATCTAAAAACATTGGGCTTGTGAAAAATTGCAAAAACAATGTCAAGCACAAAAACAATGAGGGAATATGGTAGTGCATATATAATTCTCAAATCCGAGATTGATTTTCTTACGTCAGTGGTATCTTTTCTTGGGGCAAGAACACTTGAAGGGATTGAAGCATTTTGATTCCCTTCAAAAATTCATCTTGAATCATCACCAGAGCCACTAATAAGTACAAGTAAGCATGGACACATCACAACCACCAGAAGTCCATTCAACCCGAATCAAGGCCTTGCATTCCCAAACTTATTTTTCCCCATTTTCTGCCTATTCTACTTTAATAGCATAGTCGAACCTAAAACAAAATTAGGTATTTTGCTGTAATCAGGGAAAAAATTTGTAAATGTTGACCTCAATTCCTAGTTTTGCAGAAGGGTTTTTCAGAAATATTGCAAAAAGAAAGAAAGAAGAGAACAATATTGGACATGGTAATAAAAAAGCTAGCAGGCGGTAATAAAAAGAAATAGTGAATAATTAGAAGTTATATGAAATTTTTTTAAATAAAATAATATGACAATTAGAATATATAAATATATAAAATTTCTTGCAGCTGGAGTTCATGCTACTGCATGAATACCAAGTGTCACCTTACATGCGCTCTAATCTAAGCTCACTTAAACCATCTTGTAAACCATCTTTCAGATTCATTTAATTGACTTGCCATGATCAATCTACCTTGTCGCTCACTTACCATTTTCTCTTATTATTACTATGTCTCTGTTCATCTAAATCCCAATGGCACAATTCTCATCAATTGATACATCTTCCTCTTCTTCCTGTTCTGCTTTCATCCAAATCCCAATGGCACAATTCCCATCTGCTGATGCATATTCCTCTTCTTTTTATTCTACCTCGATACATCTTAATCTTTTTCCTATGATCTACATTGATTTCTTATGGCCCCTTTTTATAAATCATAGGTGTTTATTACTTCTCGTAAAAAGAAGCATGTACTTTGAACTGCAAGAATTGCAAACCCGTGATTAGCTCAAGGGCTTCGATAAGCCAAACTCTTTAGATCTTTTCTGTTGGCATGCCTTCTTTCAGCCACATCAACCACCAGATGAAAGATGACAAATCCTACCGCGAAGAGCAACTAAATGGACTTCAAACGCTACCTCTTGAAATACAAGTGAGACTTTAAATTAGTAGTGAAACTGTGACCAGTATTCGCAACCGAGTTTTTCTTATAAATGAATAAGAAGAAAATAGTAACTTAATCTACTTTTCTTATTGACTATTTCAATTCAATTTGTTTCATTGGACTGAACCTATGTCTTTATACTGGCCTTGTTTCATCTGATTGAACCTGGGTCCCTATACTACTTGCTCTATCAAAGCTTGAGATACAGAAGTTCGATCCAAGTCACAGTTAGTGCTCTCCTAGCCGAGTTTATTTTGGAGTTGGAAAAGCCAAGTTTATTTTGTTCATTCTTGTATTTTGCTGCCCAAGCAAGTGGGAATGAGTGAATCTATGCCAGTCGATGTTTATGTTGCATGGAGGAAGTTAATACTGTATGGAGGTATGTCCTTCATAGTCATTCATCTGCCTCTACTAATGCATGAATTACGCTCGCCAAATGCTTGAAATTCATGGAAGCTGGCCTATATAAGAAGTTATCTCATACCTTATTTTTGGTTGTGTGAAGATGTGAAGGTCTAATAGGAAGCCAGTTTGAAGCGCCCCTGCCAACTCAGTGCCCACCGACATACCCGAGGTCTCTACCAGAATGAATTCCAACTCTAGGATAATTTGTTCTTTGTTCTTGTTTTCTTCTGACAAGGGAATAGATGGGGTTCAATTTACAAATGCTAAAAAGGTGTTCAATTCGTAAATGCTAACTATGATCTTCTTTTGTTGTCTCCAACTCTCTGGCTTCAGTTCCCTTATGATCTTCTTCTTCTCTAATCTTCTTCTAATCTCTCCAGCTTTAGTTCCCTTATGATCTTCACTTGTTCTCTCCAGCTCCACCTCCATCTTCATTTGTTCTCTCCAGCTTCAGTTTCCTTCCCTTTAACTTCACTTCGGTTCCATATTCAACTTCTTTCCCTTCAACCTCACTTCGATTCCATAGACACCACAATACCCTTCCAATCCCTTCAACTTCCATTCCATAGACAACATACTAGCATGCGCAAGGGTAACATGCAACAACACCACAGTAGCAATAGGTGGAAACTTTAGAGACTAAGCAGCCACAGGTGGCAAGAGAGCAAGAAAGCCCATTGGTCATAGTAGGAAGGATGTACCGATTCCAGTATAGACAATACCCGGGAGCTAGCTAACATTTTATACGGGTAGACTAATGTTAGCATTAGTCTAACAGGTCCAAAAAAAATGAACAAAAAATGAATAACACAAAGCCAAGATAATATATGCTTTCTACCTTTCTCCCTCGGGAAGAGGCCAAATAAGATAGTAAATGATTATGTATCTAAAAACTTTGATTATGATCTATCAAATAGCAGTAGAAAATAGCTCGCAAACAACTCAACTAATGTTAATTTCATCGTTTTCGATTACTATAGTCCCATGCCGAGACGACAGGGACTAATAATATCGGAATTTACTTTTGATAGGAGAATTGAGACTTTCTCATATTCAGTTTGCAATAGTTGAAGGTTTACATTTAATGCTCTAAAAATATCATATTAACTTGATATTTTAGATCATTGTGTTTTACTTGGCATTGTACAAATTACATCGAATTTTTTGAAAAATAGTATTAATCAATTCTTTTTATCATCATGTTTCACCAAGCATTCTCCAGATTCTTCTTATGTGTACTGAAAATAATTAACCAAGCTAAGGATTATGCTTATAGTAGACACGCAACTGAACCTTATGGAGAATGCCTTCTTTGTTTAGGTCTGAGGCCTCTGACCCAATGGATTGTTTCTTTCTTCCTTAGTCAATCCTCAAGCTTACTTACCTCAAAAAACTTTAACTGAACCTTCTTCTTATTGACAGTGGCTTCTCTCTTAGACAAATATTCAATTATTGATCTTTTAGCAAGGCTCTATTACCATGTCAAATTTCTACAACGATAGAAAATAGAAAAATAAATTTCTCATACTATAATTACTTATGATCATCTTCAATTAATTTTTCTTATTCCATTGCAATCATTAATAAATTATTCACATAAATCTCAACAATAATGTAAAAAAATATAGAAACAATAATGATTGTAAAGAGAGATCCATGCCTAATAGAGATAACAAATTTTCCCTAGGGAATCCATAGAGAAAATCCAAGAAATTTTTTGGTAGAAAATTTTTTGCACAACAAGGTTTAAAAATAAAATTGTCTAAACTCTAGAAACATGCGGCAAAAACTAAGTCCATACATCATTCATTTCATCCATGATCTTTTCCCATGAATTTACTCTATATTATAGATATTATGATGAGTGAGTGATCAAATTAAGTGTCACATAATCTAGAGTGGGTGCACTTATCCAAAGGGACGCACTCTTTTGTGATGCATCCTACATTAAACCTTAAAAATAAAATTTATTTATTTTAACTTCCATATTTTTCTTTCCTGGCTTAGGATGCCTCTTAGCATGGGGGTATACCTCTTGATGCTACAAAAAATCAATATTTATTGTGTCCAACTATTTTTCATCTAACCTCACTCACCTCCCCAACCCCACTCTAGTTTTAATCGTTGTATTTCTAGGTCACTTCACTATTATGTCCCTACCTCTACTTCCCACCTAGATTTACCCTCCCTCAAGTGATTCTAAACCCTATAATTCATTAGGAGATAATTATGCCTCAATATTTAGCAAGGTCATGTAAGGGAGAAACCCAATATTATGAGATGGAATTTTGACCCCAAAAACATGTAGAAGCCTCAACAAGGAACTATAGAGATCACACCCCACCTCAAATTTAAGTAGAAATTTATTTGGTATGATAAAGAATAACAATGGAATTGTTGATCTAGATTGTCATTAATGGTAATATGAAGCTGAGGATCTATCAGAGAAGAGCTATCAAAGCAAAGAAGAGAAGCAATTGTAAGAGTGGAAGATTGAGGAGGAGGCACATTGGAGGAGCCATATCAGGAGCATCATGTGTAATGTATGCAAAAGAAGAACCAAGAGGAAGAATTCATCAAAAGAAGCAAAGAGGAACATATCATAGCATATAATATTGGAAGTTGTCAAACTAGGAGCATTATATTGGATCTAGGCATGTAGAAATTGAGATTTTTGTGTGAATGGATGGAAGGATGAACCAAAAGCAGATGCAATTGAGTTTTATAGCGAAACAAAGGAAGACCGAGAATATTTTACTATAACGAAGAATGCAGACTTTTCCTAAAATTCCTAAGGAAAGGCCAAGAAACCAATGAAGGGCAATGGACAATGAAGGTTAAATCGTATTGTTGAAACTGGAGGATGGACGACCCAGATTAACCGTCGATAGCATAGTTTCCATAAGTGGTAAGTGGGTTCATTGGGTGAACTCAAGGCTGTAAGTGGTATTTAGGGCTAATCACCTGATACCATTCATCGACCGATGTGTGGCAGGAGATTGGAAAGAGAAAACCGCTTTATCGGGTGGGTATTCCTCTCACAAGTTATCCACCTGAAATCAATATCAATCATCAGATCAAGCAAGGTTGATTGAACGACGGAGATCTTTTTATCGGTTCTGATGATCTGGTGAAATTTGGACCATTGGATCGAAAACCAGATCGACAGTCAAGATTTAATCATTGATTGCATTTTGGGAAGGTTAAGTGATGGTGTTGTGGAATGTCGATATGTGATGTGCCAATGTGCCAATAGCGATGAAGAGAGATCGAAGGTTAGAGATAACAAAGGTAAAGAGGAAGAAGCGTACATTTTTAGTATTAGCCGACCTAAGATATTTTTATATCTGGTTTTAATGCATTTGAAGTCCAACGTATGTGTTCAGAGCAGGTTTCCCGTGTATTTTGAGTTTTTGTATGGTTCGGTTTTTTAATGTAAATACACACATAAATGCTTCCGATAGGTGATTGTGGCATAACCACAAGGTCCGGGTCCAGTAGTTGTGCTTGCCATATCGGGAGTTATGTATCGCAGTATTTAAGGCCTTGTCACGTTAAAACTCCAATTGCGATAAAACCAAGGACCCGCTGCTCCATTGTAATATGCTCTATTGTAATATCGTGTCCACCGTGTTAAAAGATATGTATCGCAAGTTATAAAGGGATGGCACACTATAAACTGCGATTGTGATATTACTGTGAACCTAATGGATTCATTAAAAAGGTTTATAATCATATCACATCCAGCAAGGGAATTGGCTATCGGCCATCAGCTGTACTATGGGCACAACTTATAAAGGCCTCCAGGATGTTGCGATTGTGATTGCGAGTTTAAAAGAATAACTCCGACTGTTCATGAATGTTGCAATTCCGTAAAGAATAAGTCTATTTTTTGAATAATAATAAAGATGGCCTCTCTTCCTAATTAACATGTCCTGTGAGTATTGATGAATTCAAAGAGACAGTGGAAGTCGAAGAGTGAACATAGAGGAAGCTGAAAGATCAAGCGAGCATTGAGGAAGCCGAAGCTCAAGCGAGTAAGGAGGAAGCTAAAGGCTAGGCGTATCAGTAATATAAAACATAGAACAAGGAAAGTTTAATGTTGCTGGTGAACTGTAATAAAGAAAAGGAGCCAAAGTTTTGGAAGAAGTGGAAGGAACAGGAGGAAAAAAGTAAGTCATAGTTCCAGCAAGGTTGGGAGCAGAGAATTACAACCAAATAGATCCATATAGTTACAACAGAGTGTTGGAGCCCTTGATGTTGGTGCCTCAAAACTGAAAGGATTGGTGTCTTGGGAGTTGGTGCTCCTAAATTCAAGGTTGGTGCCTGCCAAGACAGAGTTGATGCTCTGGAGGTTGGAGCCTCACAAAGAGTCCAAGTTGGTGCTTAGCAACTAATTGAAACAATATATATATGTGTGTGGGTGTGTGTGTTCCAATTATAAATGTATTTAACTGATAAAAATAATAATTGAAAAGAAATACTGATTCACCCCCCCCTCAGTATTTCCAACAATTGGTATCAAAGTCAGGCTTCTTCATATCAACCTAATAGCTTGAAGAAGGATTCTTAGCCATGATGAGAGATCAAGAAGTGTCAGGAAGACCTCCTTTATTATCAGAAGAATTTCGACGTAAATCACATATAGAAAGACATTTGTCGACGCGTTTCGAACCAACTAGTGTGGTTCATCGTCAACACAAGTTGAAGAAACCTCCTTTTTTCGATGTCACAAATTCTAGTTTCTAGAAAACGAGAATGTCCTAATACTTAATGTCCCTTGGACCTAAAGTTTGGAATTCAGTCTTAAATGAGTACATAGCTCCTTGCACTCATCCAACAGATCAAGAAGAGAGGAAAGTCTACACTACAAATGAAAAAGCCTTAAACTCCATCACTAGTGGAATCACTGAATCTGAATTTACCAAAGTCATGAATTGTAACTCTGCCAAAGGACTGTATGGGATAAGCTAATTAGCTTATACGACAGGGACTCTAGAGTCAAGAAGGTAGAGCCTCAAACTCATAGAAGGAAAATTGAAAGTCTAAAAATGGATGATGAAGAAGATATTGCATCATACTTTCTCCGAGAACCTGAAGTGGTCCACTCTCTTAAAGGATTGGAAGAAAGCATTGAAGAAAGTACCACTGTTCAAAAGGTCTTAAGATCTCTCCCAGACAGAGTTGACTCCAAAGTAAGTGCCATAGAAGAAATGAAGGATCTAGATACCCTTAAGATGGATGAACTCCATGGGATCCTCATTGCCTATGAGATGAGAAAAGGTTTCCCAAGTTCCAAAGATGCATCATTCAAGGCCTCAAAATCAAAAATGGGGAAAGAATGGCAGTAGTGATGACTGCGATGTTGAATCTGAATTGGCATAATTTGTATCAAGGCTAAAGAAAGGATCTAAGCTAAAAGGTAAATATCGTCTTATTTGTTTCAAGTGTGGAAAAATAGGTCATTATGCTGCAAACTGTCTTCATAAGCATGATAGTGATGATGAAGAAAATTATGAAAGGATGGTATACAAAAAGAAAGGGTTGAATAAGAAGAATTTCCTCTCTAAGAAAGATGAGTCTGATGAAGATGAATTTTTAGTCATCAAAAAGAAATCAGCTAACTAGCTCCCTCACTGCAAAGGAGGTAATGAAGAATCAGATGAAGAAAATGACCATGCTGGAAGCTAAGAAGTATTATTCATGGCATTCACAAATGATGATGACTCAGGGCTAGATGGAAATGTAGATGAATTGTTAATAAATTCCATTGAATAAAATGAGAATTTATGGAGTAAAAGCATTTCTCTCAAGGTAGAAAATGAGGAAACAAAAAGAAGGGAAGATCTCTTGAAAAATAAGTTAAAAGAAAAAGAAGAAGATTGCGAAGAACATGAAGCCTAAATAGTATATCTGAGGAAGGAATTGGAGCAAGTTAAGAAGGATTGGAAAAGCTCTCAAATACTTGACACTATCCTAAATAATCAAAAACCTCAACATGACAAATCTAGAATAGGTTTTAAAGGAGAATCATCAAGTACAAAGAATAATGCGAAAAGCTATGTCGTCATACTTTCCAGCAACCCAAAAGAGGAAAGATTATTTCATCAAAGGCTCATCCCAGATCCAAAGAATGAAGAGAGAGTAACTCCAAGGAAGAATGTTGATTCGAATCATGGATGTTACAACAGATACAAAATAGTATTTCATCAAAAGCCCATCTCAAATCCAAAGAATGAAGTGGGAGTAACTTCAAGGAAGAATGTTGATTCAAATCATGGCTATTACAACAGGTACAAAACTATGTTTTTTGGGCATTGTTTCCATTGTAAAAATTTTGGTCATCAAGCTAGACATTGCATGGCTCATAAGAATGACACACTGAAACTAAAGGATCAAATAAAAGAACCATATGGCCCCAAAGGGCAAGGACAAATCAAGACCTACAATTCTTTTGATCCCTTTGCCAAATTTGATCTGATTTACTCATTATGTAATAATAATGGACACAATGAACAAAATTTTCCACTCAAAAGAGGAAAAGCAAGAAGTGAGAATCCCAACACGGATAAATGTGGCATAGATCTATGTGCTCAAAATAATCAAAATCATTGGTTTGTGGATAGTGGGTGCTCCAGACACATGAGAGGGGACAAAGGGAAGTTTGTCTCATTGAACAAAAAGGAAGGAAATGTATCTTTTGGAAGTGGATTTGCCAAAATTGCTGGAAAATGAATTGTTACTATTATTAATGGAAAAGGAAAAGCTCAAAATGCTTTGCTAGTAAATGGGCTCAAGTACAACCTCCTAAGTGTTAGCCAAATCTGTGATCAAGGACATATTGTTGTCTTTAGCACCAAAGACTATGAAATAAGGAAGTCTTCCTCAGGGGACCTTGTGGCAAAAGGGGTTAGATCACTAGACAACATCTATATTCTGAACATGATTAAAGAGGATAAATGCTCTTTAAGTCAAACAGTTGAAAGTTGGTTGTGGCACAAGCGACTTGGACATACAAGCTTCAATAACTTGATCAACATCAGCAAGATTAAAGCAGTACGAGAAATTCCAAGTTATTCGAACCAAATCAAGGAGTATGTGGTCCATGTCACCATGGAAAGCAAACTAGAACATTCACAACACCAAGGAGTTCTCCACATCAAAGTCTTTGGAGATCATTCATGTTGATTTATGTGGACCAACTAGAACTCTGACACTCTGAGGAGAAAGGTACTTTGCTTTATTTGTTGATGACTATACTAGAATGATGTGGGTGTATTTTATAAAATATAAATCCAAAGAATTTAAGTGTTTTAAGAATCTTAAATCTCTTGTGGAAAGTGAAAGGACTCTAATATTAAGTGTCTTAGAATAGATAGAGGGGGAGAATTCATATCAAAAGAATTTGATGAATTCTGTAAAATACATGGAATTAAAAGAGAACTCTCTGTTGCCAGAACACCAAAGCAAAATGGGGTAGTTGAAAGAAGAAACTAAATAGTTCAAGAAATGGCAAGAATAATGTTAATAGCAACTAACTTGTAGACAAAATTCTAGAAGGAAGCAATCAGGATAACTGTCTATACACTTAATCGAACATAATTGATACCAAATAATGAAAAGAATCCTTATGAATTGTGGAAAGGAATACCTGCGTTAGTAAAGGGATCTTTCTTGGATATTCTATAAGAAGCAAAGCCTACAAGTGCTATAATAATCGACTATGGGAAATAGTGGAAAGCATTGATGTAAAAATTGATGAAGACCTTCCAAAAAAAGAAATTGAAGAACATGAAGTTGACCCTCTCATTGAAGAAGAAGAACCTGAAAAAGAAGAAAAAGACCAAGGAAAAAGAACCATGCCAAGCCCCTTTAAAGATGAAATTTATCCAAAAATATCACCTAGAAGAGCTGATTATTGGCAATATGGATGAATGGATGCAAACCCGAAGAAGGATGACTAGTACACCAAAGAAGAATGATGTTGCTCTTCTACCCATGATAGAACTAGAAACATTTACTCAAGCAAGTAAGGATCCTCATTGGGTAAAATCCATCAAAGAAGAAATGTCTGAAATTGAGAAGAATGAGACATGCAAAGTGGTACCTCGTCCAAAGGAAAAAAAACATAATAGGAACCAAGTGGGTGCTTAAAAACAAAATGAATGAAGATGGACAAATCATCAGAAACAAGGCAAGGCTTGTTTGTAAAGGCTATTCACAAATTGAAGGAATTGACTTTGAAGAAACATTTGCACTAGTAGCTCGTGTGGAAGCTATCAGGATGTTCTTGGCATTTTCTTGGTCAGGAGGATTCAAAATCTATCAAATGGACGTAAAATCATCATTTCTGAATGGGGAACTCAAGGAAGAAGTCTACATGGAGCAACCAAAAGGGCTTAATCTAATAGAAGGAAAATACTTTGTTTGTAAGTTTAAAAAGGCATTATATGGGTTGAAACAAGCTCCTAGAGCTTGGTACACAAGATTGGATTACTTTCTACAGCAACAAGGCTTCGAGAAAGGGGTGGAAGGAAGTAATATCTACATAAAGATGGATGAATATGAGTTACTAGTCACACTTGTTTATGTTGATGATCTGATTTTTGCTAGTAATAATGATGAGATGAGCCATGAGTTTTCTCAAAATATGTCAAAGGAGTTTGAGATGTCAATGATAGGACAGTTATCTCACTACCTTGGACTACAAGTATCTCAAACCATGGCAGGCATGTTTATATCTCAAGCCAAATATCTTAAAGACATGCTTAAAAGATATGGAATGGAAGAGTGTGCACCCATGAGCACACCTATGACCACAAGTTGCAAATTGAGAAAAAATGATGAATCCCCTCTAGTAGATGCAACTCATTACAGGTCAATAATTGGAGCCCTTTTGTACTTAACTACTACGAGACCCAACATTATGTAAGCAGTAGGAACGATGGGAAGATTTTAATCATCTCCTAAACAATAGCATTTGTTGGCTACAAAAAGAATTCTCAGATACCTGAAAGGAACTCCTGATTTCGGTCTCTGGTACCCTAAGAGCTCAACTTTTACTTTTATTGCATACACCGATGCTAATTGGGCTGGAAGTGTCGATGATCGGCAAAGTACTAGTGGAAATGCATTCTTCCTGGGAGACTGTTTAGTATCTTGGCTCAACAAAAAACAGACATCCATATCACTATCTACAGCTGAAGCCGAGTATATAGTTACCGAAGATTGTTGTACCCAAATACTATCGATGAAGGAAGCTCTAAAAGATGTCAACATAGGTACAAATCAACCAATTACCATCTATTGTGATAACACAAGTGCGATCAGCCTCAGAAAAAATCTAGTGATGCACTCAAAGACCAAACATATACCAATCAAGTATAATTTCCTTCATGAACAAGTAGCTGAACAAAACATAATCTTGGAATATATCAATACTAAGGAGCAGATAGCTGATATTTTCACAAAACCTCTTCCTCGAGAAGCATTTGAACATCTTCGTCAAAAGATGGGGGTTATCTCTTTAGCATCCTTAAGTTTATTCATAAAGATGTTGCAGGACAGGGGGAGTCCTTGTGCACTCCTTTTCCATTGATGTCAAAGGGGGAGAGCAGAAGAATATTGCCATTAATGAGAAAAGGGGAGATTGTTGATCTAGATTGTCATTAATGGCAATATGAAACCGAGGAGCTATCAGAGCAAGCTATCAAATAGAGAAGAGAAGCAAGTGTAAGAGTGGAAGATTAAGGAGGAGCCACATCAGAGGAGCCATATCGAGAGTATCGCGTGTAATGTATGCCCAAGAAGAACTGAGAGGAAGAATTCACCAATAGAAGCAAAGAGGAACATATTAGAGCAGAGAATATTGGAAGTTTTCAGACTAGGAGGGTTATATTGGATCTAGGCATGTAGAAATTAGGATGTCTATGTGAATGGATGGAATGATTAACCAGAAGCAGGCATAATTGAGTTTTACAGTAGAACAGAGGAAGACAGAGAATATCTGACTATAATGGAGAATGCAGACTTTTCCTAAAATTCCTAAGGAAAGGCCAAGAAACCAATGAAGGGAAATGGATGGTGAAGATTAAATCATATTGTTGAAATTGGAGGATGGACAACCCAGATTAACCTTCGATAACATAATTTCCATATTAGCGGTAAGTGGGTTCATCGAGTGAACTCAAGGCTGTAAGTGGTATTTAAGGCTAATCACCCGATACCATTCATTGACCGACATGTGGCAAGAGACTAGAGAGAGAAAACCACTTTATTGGGCGGCTATTCCTCTCACAAGTTATCCACCCGAAATCAATATCAATCATCATATCAAGCGGGGTTGATTGAACGGTGGAGATCTTTTTATCAGTTCTGATGGTTGGGTGAAATTTGGATCGTTGGATCAGAAACCAGATCGACAGTCGAGATTTAATCGTTGATCGCATTTCAAGAAGGTTAAGTGATAGCATGGTGGAATGCCGATATGCGATGGGCTGACGTGCCGATAGCGATGAAGAGAGATCGGAGGTCGGAGATAACAAAGGTAAAGAGGAATAAAGCAGAAAGGTTTGGTATTAGCGGACCCGAGAGATTTTTATATGCAGTTTTAATGCATTTGAAGTTTGGATTATGTGTTCGGAGTGATTTTCCCGTGTATTCCTTTGTATTTTGAGTTTTTGTATTGTTCGATTTTTTAATGTAAATGCACACATAAACACTTCTGATAGGTTATTGTGGCATAACCACAAGGTCCGAGTCTGATACTTGTGTCCACCATATTGGGAGTTATGTATCCTAGTATTTAAGGCCTTATCACGTTAAAACTCTAATTGTGATAAAATCGCGGACCCACTGCTCCATTGTAAATCACCCTATTTTAATATCGCATCTACCGCGTCAGAATATATGTATCACAAGTTATAAAGGGATGGAACACTATAAACTATGATTGCGATATTACTGTGGACCCGATGGATCCATCAAAAACAATTTATAATCATATCGCATCGAGCAGGGGAATCGGCTATCGGCCATCAACTGTACTATGGGCATGACTTATAAAGACCTCTAGGATGTTGTGATTGTGATTGTGGCTTTAAAGGAATAACTCCTACTGTTCATGAATATTATGATTTCCGTAAAGAATAAGTCTATTGTTTGAATAATAATAAGGATAGCCTCTCTTCCTAATTAACGTGTCCCGTGGGTATTGATGAATTCAAAGAGATAGAGGAAGCCGAAGCTCAAGCAAGCAAGGAGGAAGCCAAAGGTCAAGCGTATCAGGCATATAAAACAAAGAACAAGGAAAGTTTAATGTTGCTGGCGAAATGTAAGAAAAAAAGGGAGCCAAAGTTCTGGCATAAGTGGAAGGAATAGGAGGACAAAAGTAAGTCATAGGTCCAGTAGGGTTAGGAGTGGAGAATTACAACCAACCAAATCTAGATAATTATAACAGAGCGTTGGAGCCCTTGAGGTTGGTGCCTCAGAAATGAAAGGATTGGTGTTCTGGGAGTTGGTGCTCCTAAATTCAAGGTTGGTGCCTTGATGAGACAAAGTTGGTGCTCTGGAGGTTGGAGCCTCACAAAGCATCCAAGTTGGTTCTTGGCAACTAATTGAAACCATATATATATATATATATTATATATATATATATATTATATATATATATATATATATATATATATATATATATTATATATATATATATATTATATATATATATGGGTACTTGATTTGTTGCAAAGATCACATTAATAAAAGCATCTATTCTTGCTACCTATTTCTATGTTCCAATTATAAATGTATTTAACTGATAAAAATAATAATTGAAAAGAAATACTAATTCACCCCCCCTCTCAGTATTTCCAACAGGAATTTGAGTGTTTATCAAATGTGGAAGTTATAGGTGAATTTCCCAAATGTTTTCAAAATGGCACGCACAAAAATGGAAAGCTAAATTGGTATATGTACACCATTGGTATCTATTGGAACCTCAAAATGTTGCTCGAGATAGTACTTATAGATAGAAATGAATATCAAGAGGAAATAGTTTTGATTTTATACAAACTACAACTCACTACACAAGTACTATATTAGTTTTTAAAGAGAATTTAAGGCCACTTGGGTCTCTCTCCATATCATGACTACTCAATAGGGAGAAATAAAGAGAAAATTGATGTTGAAGAACCACTCTTGCAAAGTGAGATGATGCACTATATTCACTCTACTTTTATTTAGTTTTATATTACCATTTTTAATATCTCTGGGGATCTATAAACTATTCTGGATATTCCATTGGAAATTTCCTCTAAACATATCTACTAAAATAATTATAAAATATGACACCTATACTATGAGGGATTATTTCTCCTTATATTTCTAGATATATTAATTGTTGTGTTATGATCTTGCATAGAATAGATAAAACACGCTCTAAACAGGAAATATAGAAATGAAACTCACAAACCAAAATTGGCACAAGATATAACTTGGGAAACCCTTTTGGTATAAAAACCAACTGGAAGATGAGACTATTCTTCTCCCTTTATCTGAATGGAAAATGGATGAAATTACAAATAAGTGGTTCCTTTCACCTATTACATACTACAATGCACAAATTCTCTATGTTTTCTCTCTCCCTTTCCACTCTTGACTACTCTACTGAGCCTTGGAATAAAATTTAGCTGAAAAGAATAGAACCCATTTTCCTTCTAGTGGCCTCACTATAACAAAGTCTGATAGCATGCTGGTGGTAAAGTTTGAGTCCTTCAAATCTTAACTAGAATTGGAATATTGACTCATTTAGGATATTATTCATCATGATCATGTTACTAGCCACTTTTGCCTGAATAATTACGATTGACATGGAATTCTCATGAATTAAGGTGGTCAAATTAGGAATATCAACCTCTAAGCAACATATATTTTAGATAAGGATTCTAATTGACACAATTATTGTTTTGTTGAGAAGGTATTTTCGTTTAGAATAATGTTAATAAGATTCAGTTCTTATGAGGAAATGTTTTACCCTCAAAAGACACTATTTGACCTCAAACTATGCTATGCAACCAACTCACAAAATAGAAGAAAAGATAGATCAACAACTTGAGAAATAACCTCTTTGAGGCAAAAACCTCCTTTACATCACATAGATAAACAATTATTGGATGATACAAATGATAAGACCTCTCATAAGTTCTTTCACTTAATTAGATACTCTGAAATTAATTGATTCCATAGCAGTCATGTTCTTGTTTCCATAGCTCTGATATCAAATGTTGTGCAACCAACTCACAAAATAGAAGAAAATATAGATCAATGAATTGAGAAATAGACTCTTCGAGGGGGAACATCCTTTACACCACATAAATGAAAAATTATTGGATGATACAAATGATGAAACCTCCTTGGTATGTATAGTAGTCTAAGGGTTCACAATATAATTAGAGCCTACATAACAATAATAATGTAAGGGCACAACAATTAGATTTGTGGCCTTTTCTGGGGAAAAAATAACAACATGGGGGATACATGAGGACAAGAATTATAGGGGGCTATACTAACAATAAGAATAAGTGGGAAAACACTTGTATTATAGTGACCTAAGAGAATACTTTAGGAAGCGTTTAGTCAAAAAAATTACAAACTAGGACCTTTAAGTAAAAGCGGTCTTTTGAGTTGATTCTTCAATCTTTTCAACTCTGAAATCATTGTAATGGATAAACAATAATATAATGCATTTGAAATCACACCTTCCCATTTCTGGAGGGTTTTGGTCGCCAAAAGCCTCTATTAAATGAGGTGAGGAAAATTTCCTCCAAATTCTCTCAAGTGTACCATTCTACATTGAATGGAGGTTTTTATTTCAACCCAATTTTCCTAAGGTAATTTTTCCTCTCTCATATTGTTCTAGACCACTATTGCAATAAGGTATCATCTGTCAACTCTTCCTTAGAATTTGGTGCTAAACAATCTATAGAAGGTATGTCTTCTTTCTCTTCATGATCTATGTTTTAAGAACATCAATTGGTTTTGTAGATGGTTGTGTATAACGCCTATATAATAGAGGAGTATGTATAAGATTTTTGGGGAGAAACCTATAATTTTGACCATCTCTTTAAATTTTATGGTGTACTCCTTGAAACTTTTCATCTCTTCATCCTAAAGTAATACCACTGAATCCAATTGTCCTTTACATACCCTATATGGTAAATTTTTTAGTTTATGAGGGTTTTGATATCCTCCCACTTATTTTCTCGTGGATCTCCTAACATCCTCAAGGTATTGATGTCTCTTTCCCACTTACTTTGGGCATGTCCCTCTAATTTCAACCAAACAAATGATATCTTCTATTCCTCCTTTATATGATGAACATTGAAATAAAATTATATTTCTTGCAACTAATGATTTAGCTTCAAAGTGTCAAACACACCTTGATATTGTTTGATGTCAAGATTCAATTCCATTTTGAATAGGGGTTGTGAATGGGTCACAACACTCAAACTTGATTGACCCTTTTTGGGTTATTTCTTATATTTCCTCTATGGTTCTTCTTGATTTGCCATTTCTCCTATAATAAAATATTTGTGTTAGAACCTCCATCTTCTTTGGATAATCAAACTTTATTCGTGAGGGCCATCATGAGGAGGCTCATATTGTAGTTTATATGTGTGAAATGCTTCCATCCATGCAAAGAACTTCTCTATAGGACCATGAAGTGTATTTACCTATTTGTTAGCCATGATTAAGGTTTTGTGACTTTCACCTTAATTAAGATGGATCCCCTATTAATCCCTAAATATACCCAAAGAAGCCTAATCAAATACTAATATGATATATAACTTATTGTGGATATTCCATTGGATAACTCGTCAAAATAGATCTACCAAAATATATTAGAAAAAATAAAATCTATACTATAAGGGTTTGTTTCTCCTTATATTTTCAGATCTATTAATTATTGTATTTTACTCATGTATAAAATAGATCAAACATGCATAAAACATAGAATAATAAAATAAAACTCACAAGCCACAATTTTCAAAAGATATAACCTAGGAAAATATTTTGAGAGAAAACACAACTCGAAGGTCAGGTCACTTTGTTCCCTTTCTTGGAATAGAAAATAGTAGGTGCAAAAAAGTGAGACTTGTGGTCCATCAAATACTACAATGTACAAACCCTCTCTTCTTTCTCTCTCCTTATCCACTCTTACCTACTCTGCTGATTTATCAATCAAAATGCACTTGAATTGAATAAAACCCCTTTTCTTCACACCTACTTAATTATAACATGGAGCCTTTTCGCGGCTAAGTTTGAATTGTTAAATTATAAACTAGAGTTACAACAGTGACTCTTCTAGGGCTTGTTCATCAAGATCATATGGCTAGCCAATTTTGCATGAATAACGGGAATTGGGGTGACATTCACTCCAATTATGGTGGTTAAAACAAGAACATCAACTTTTGAGTGGCTTAAATTTTTCATATGGACTTCAATTGAGGCAAATATTAAGGAGAGTGAAAGGTGTTTGTTTAGAATTGAAAAATGTGAATCACTTCAGCAACAATTTTTACCCCAAAAAAATGTTATTTGATGCCTCAAACTACTTCCATAAACTTCATAATAGTAAAAATGGTTGTATGAGTTAATTTCTCAAATTTATCCATTCCAAAAAAATCGAAATGGATGAAAAATAACATAATAATCTAACCCATATTATATGGGTTATTAATAATATTAGTTTTGGTAAGCCACGTGCCTTATAATTTCTATTTTATAAATTTGAATACCCAACCCATAATTAATTTTTAAATGATCAAAAGACACTAATTCTACAACACATCTAGTTTCTCTCCTGTCGAACCAAAGAAAACAAACTTATATATTTTATTATCTTTAGAATAAAATAACTTCGTTTTATTAATGAAATAAAACATATATTATAAAATAAATATTTTATTATTTATTGTAACAGTCCCGTTGACATTAATAATACTTATTGAAAAACAATTTGAATGGATCTCAAATCCAAATTGTTGCGAGCTCTATTTAAAATTTTATATTATGAAATAACCTCATTTGATATAATTGGATAATGATTGACATACTTAGGGTAAAGTCATTAATTTAATATTTTATTTTACTGACCTTAAATAAACGACGCCTTAAGTAAATAGATATTTTAATGAATGTACAAGTTGGATAGTTATTATAAAGTATAAATAGTTGTTAAAGAGTATATTTTGAATCATGAGTATATTTTAAATAACAAATTATTTAAGAAATGAACTAAACCTTTGTAATTTTGAATTTTTGAATTTGTTTCAATTATTTTTGTGTTTTATTAATTTGCACTTTTTTTCATTATTTTAAGAAGCATTTTAAAACCCGGATGGTATAACTAGTAAATGAAATCGAAATTTTTCTCTAGATCTCGCACATTTTTATGATTGTTTAATTATAGATTTCGAAGTCATGAGCATTTTAAGTATTTAATTTATTCTTAAACAATAAAGAATCTCAAGTCCATATTAAAAAAGAGAGTACATAGGTGAATATCATGATTTACAGAAGAGAATTCTAAATGTTTTATGTTATATTTTTTGACGAGAAAATAATTTTGAGTCTTGCGTAGATTATATATATATTTTTTAATTTTTTTTAAATCTGGTAAAAATTTAAATTACAAGTTTGATGGGTAACACTTACATGATCGAAGTGTTTTACAGGTATTTTAGGGTGTTGAATCTATATATAAAATAAAGAAACTAGTTTAAATAACACAAATCAAGATTCACCTCAATTATTTCCCACTGAAAAGTCCAAAAAGTCACACTAAAAACAACTAAAAAATTAATTGTACATTTTTTGGTGAGAACATAATATCTTATTTGTAATTGTATTTATGAATGAAGTATGGACTCAACACCCTCCAAAGCCTCTAGCACTTAAATTATATAAACTCGTCAACTTGAATCCACAAGCTTAACAAATTTTGACTAAATTATTTTTTTAATTGAATATTACCAAAAAGTACTAAAATGGAAAGATTTTAAATTATTTACTATGTATGGTAAATAAGGTAAAAGTAAATTGTCAACATATAATTAAAATCAAGCTATGGATTCAGTCTCCTTTCACTTTAAAACGAGTCTTGGTACTTGGTAGATCCGGAGCTAAGATGGATCCACGCTACCTTAATTCTCCTCTTTAAATAGACTATACTATACATGAATACCAAGTGCCAATACCATGGTTCTCAATACCATGAGTCATTTTTATTTTATTTTTATTTTTATTGGGTTACTTTTATTTTTATTTTTATTTTATTTTGACCATGATAATCTTACACTATATCTACTATACTAAATTAAAAACATCCCTCCGAGCAATTATAATATTTTAATTTTATTGTTTAAATTAATTATTAATAAAAATTGTGGAAATATGTTTACAAGGTAAATTTAACCCTTTAAATGTACTTTCACAATTCTTTTAATAATTAAACTAAATTCTTAAAAAATGTATGGACAAGTCTAGAGAGGCAGAGGAATTCCGACAACCACATTTGGCCATAATCTGCTGAAAAATCGTCACCAAATCTTGTAAAAGAAGTGTTTAAGTAATGCATTTGAAGGTGGAAATAGATTTAGTACCATAAAAGACTTCTAAGGAACTCAAAATCTTAAAATTTAACATTGTAACCTGATTTACAAAAATCCTTCCCAAAATTTATCAAAATATTTTTTATGATTTTCAAAGAAAAAAATAATCTAATTAAACTACTGCAAAATATATTACTTTATACTATTAATATTCTATATATTTACGCCGTAAGGTATTTCCCTCTGAAATCAATTCCCCTCTCTACACACCTGTCATCTTGTGCACCACAAGATTGTATGTTAGACAATTGCAAAAGTTTCAGTCGTTGAATCAAAGTGGTTAACAATTCGTTGCATAAATGGTTTGCTATAGGATCTATTTATTAAATGCTTCCATTTGGGTTTGGAACTTGGCACAACAGTGCAGGACTGTTGTGTGTTCGCTTGTATATCAGTTTTTCAAACTGTAGTGGTTTTCAAGATGTTGGATTATAAGTTAGCTTTAGAGCTAAAATGGTTCTCAGCTCCATCCAAGTCTGCATGGATTCTGACTGGCCACAGGTATAACAATAGCCTAATTGCACTGTGATTATGCTCAAACTCTTGTTTCTGCCCTCCTCCTCTTTCCTGGTTTTCTTAGGGTTAGGGTTGTAGCAAAGGCGATGGTATATAGGTCTGAATTCATCCCATCCCGTCTAGGGTTTCTGAGTATATTATATGCATATTTTGTAGCTTTACAAGCATCTCACATATAATTTTGTATTGAATCATTACTTTAAGCCTTGGAAATTTAGTCTTGATTCATGTTTAGATGCAGCTCAGGGTGAATTTCACAAATATATGATGCTTTATTGTCAGTTATTCTCATGCAGGACTGCATCAATTAATGGGTCTTCTTCACATATCCACCATGCTCTGTAGTTACTATAATTAGTTGTAAAGTTCCCAAGTCTGACATTCTCTGTGCTCAACAGCTCTGTTATTTTGTTATTCTAGTTTTAGTTACATTCAGCAGAGAATAAATTTCGTTTTGATTTGTGTAAAATAAACCATTTATTGCAGGCATTATATTTATTTTTTTAATTTCAGGATGTGGTTACTCCAGACTCATGAATTTTCTGAATGTATGGCAATGAGGCCTTCCCCTATAGCTTATAGGTATGTCATTATTGTGTTTACCACTACATTTTACATTCTTGTGGTGTGTGCCTGGCCTTACAGGTGGAATTAGGTGGCTCAGATTTTTGGTGCATTCGGTCTTTAATGATTAGACCCATCTCTAGTATCTCATGGCAACTCAAGCTCAAGCCTCATCAAGCAACCATCAAGAGCATTCTGAGTCTTTCTCCACCCCTAGTTAAAATGCCACCCATATTCCATCCATTTGTTTCATGGTATTAATTCTTTTGGATTCTAACTGTTCCATGTTACTGCAAGATCTGTTTATTAGATGCTTCCATCTGGGTCTGCAAATTGGAAAGTTTATTTGAGTTTTATTAGAGAGATAAAATTCAAATGAATTAGAATCACAAAACCATAAACTCTGAAACTTTCATTTATTTTGGTATAATTTGTGAGAATAATGCAGAAATAGAATTAGTTATAATTAGTTGTGAGTGGTTGAACATAATTAGTTGTGAGTGGTTAGGAATTGGTTGCATGAGTTTCCTATATAAGTGTGATGTAATTGAGCAAATTGATTAATGAAGTTGTGTGAGCTTTGTCTCACTTTTGCTGGTGTTCTGCCTGTGTATTTGTTTAATTTTCTGTTTTAATTTGGTATCAGAGCTCTTTTTGTCTGCGCTTCTCTCCTCTTCACGGGCAGTGAGTGACTCTGCCATTAGAGTGTGCGCAGTGACAGTATTAAGAATATCTCTCGTAGAATTGGATTGCCTTTGTTTGTGCTTGTTATTGGGCTAGCTTTTTCTATTCCTCATAAATCACACGTTGTCTCTCAGTTTCGTGCTGAGCTTGCGCTGCTTGATACTCGGCCTTTCGTGCCACCATCTCGGTATAGCCTTTACCCTGATTGTGTATAGCCTTTACTCTGATTGTTTCCCGCTCGAGTTGAGAAAACTGGGAGGCGTCGAAGAGAGACACTGCGAAAAAGAAACCCGTCTTTTTTGTGCAGCCTCTGAACAAGAAGAAACCCCCGTTTTTTGTGCAGCCGCTGAAGAAAAAGAAACGCGTCATTTTGTTTAAGCTGCCAGTTCAACAAGGAGCAGCCGCTGAAGAAAAGAAACCCTGTACATTGAAGCCGTGCACGCTGGAGAGAGAGAAGTCATGTTGTAAAGAAGTCTGCCGTTTCTGCTGCCGAGAACAGATGCTGCCGAGAACAGAGAGGTGAAATCGTGCTTAAGTTTTGTTGCCAGTTTTATTTATTAACCAGTTTTCCTGTTCGATTCTGCCGGAATCGAGTTTTCCAAGTTTACAAGTTTTGTTTGAAGTTTTTTTTGAAATAGCGTGTGTAAGAAGCTTACAATTTTGGAGAAATGGCTAATCCCCTTGCAGATTCATATTTAAATGAGTCTACAAAACTTGATGAAGAAAATTATGTCAATTGGAAATTTAAGATCATAACAGTACTGGAGGCATACAATCTGTGGCCGATTGTCAAAGGTGACGAGACCAAACCTCAACCTCCTACTGCCACTCAAGATTGGGAGAAGCGTGAAATGAAAGCAAGGGTGCTGCTACGCATGCCAGTGAAGGACAATATTATTCCTCACATTCGGGACTGTGAAACTTCAAAGGCGACATGGGACACTCTCAAAGGTTTGTATGAGACTACTAATGCAAACCATATTTTATTTTTAAAAACAAAGCTGCTATCTATCAAAATGGATGCCAATGAAAGCATTAGTAACTTTGTTTCCCGAATTAAAGATTTCAGTGATAATCTTGGTGATATTGGTGAAAAGGTTTCTAGTAAAGACTTAGTAACTGTTGCTTTAAAGGGGTTAGTCCCAGACTATAAAGTCTTTATTTCAGCTCTCTCAGCTAGACCGACACCTCCTATGTTTGAAGAATTGGCTGGAATTCTTCTTCAAGAAGAAGAGCGCATGAAAAATTTTGAACTGGAGTCAAATGGTTCTGATTTGGCTTTGACTGCAAGAGGCAAAAGACCATTCCAAGGAAGACCATGGGACGGGAACAGAGGCCATTTTCAAGCAAAGCAAAAAGGTATGGCACCTCCTGATTCTTATGTTAAAAGGAACATTGAATGTGATTATTGTGGAAAACCTGGACATCTGGCTAAATATTGCTATAGGAGAAAGAATAATGAATCAAATCAAAGACATAGCAGGGATAATGGAAATTACATAAACAGAGACACCTCAGTGAATGATGGATTTAAAAATCTTAAGTTATTTCTTTTTGATGCTGCATTGTCTGCTGAAACTGATGATGAGAATGCTTGGTTTATAGATTATGGTGCATCGGCACACATGATTTGTAATAAAGAATGGTATGATAAATATTATGAGAAATCTGATGGTACACACATTTACCTAGGAGATGATAGGTCACTTAAAGTTCAAGGCTATGGCATAATAAATGTGTACTTACCTAATGGACAAATGCGACAGATTCATAATGTGATGTATGTACCTTCTCTCAAAAAGAATTTGCTATCTGTTTCCACTATCACTGATAATCATTTAAAAGTATATTTTGGTAAATTGGGGTGTATAGTGAAAGATGTTCAGGACCACTACAGGGTTGTTTCTACAGGTACCAGGGTTGGAGGATTATATAGATTGGATGTGACAGTGAAGCACCATGTTACATTGACATCCAACGAGACATCGACAGCAGAATTATGGCATCACAGGTATGGGCACCTAAATTACAATGATTTATCGTTGTTACAAAGGAAATCAATGGTGGAAGGTCTTCCTGTTATGAAGTGTGAACATTTACCATGTGAAGCTTGTGCACTTGGTAAGCAGCATAGAGAAGAGTTTCCTGTTCATACTGAGAAACGAAAGTATGATATACTTGAATTAATTCACACTGGTGTATGTGGACCTATGCAAACTAGGTCTCTTGGTGGTGCTTCATACTTTGTTATTTTTATTGATGATAGATCTAGGTATACCTGGGTCTATTTCATTAGAAGGAAAAGTGACATATTTGAGTATTTTAAAGAGTTTCGAAGTATGGTTGAAAAACAAACAAGAAAGTGCATTAAAATACTCAGATCTGATCAAGGGGGTGAATATAAATCAAAAGCATTTAACACCTATTGTAAATCTAATGGAATTCAACAATAGTTCACAGTGCCACATTCCCCTCAGCAAAATGGTGTTGCTGAGCGATGGAATAGAACCTTGGTGGAATCTGCTCGTAGTATGCTGCAAGGTAAGAACATCTCTAATGGTTTCTAGGCAGAAGCCATTAACACTGATGTTTATCTGAAGAATCGATGTCCCATTAAGCAATTAGTTTTTCAAACTCCTTTTGAGGTTTTTCAAGGTTATAAACCTGATGTGAGTCATTTCAAAGTCTTTGGATGTACTACTTTTGCTCATATTCCTAAGGCTAACGGAAGCAAACTTGATGGCAAGTCCATCAAGTGTGTTTTCATTGGATATTGTATGGATCAGAAAGCCTATAAATTGTTTGATCCAAGTTCCCATAAACTATTTGCAAGTTGTGATGTATTGTTTCATGAGCAGATTGATAAAAGTAATACAAAGAATGATACATGGCATATATCTAATGATGCACATATCAAGCTTGATACTTTGATTAAGCAGGAACAGGAACAGGTACAGGTACAGGATCAGGATGATAGCAGCAGTATGAGCACATCTAGCAGCAGTGAGTCATCACAAGGGGGTGATTCACCTCAAAGCCGACGAATCATGGATGGAACACCCACAGGCATTGAAGCACCAAGAAGGTCGTCCCGACAGACTCGGCTTCCTGCAAGGTATAGAGACTATGCCTTAATGTCTAATATAATGAATGTTGAAGAACCAATTGATTATGAGCAGGCTAAACAACATGAACAATGGATTAATGCTATGAATGATGAGTATGCTTCTATTATGAAAAATCAAACATGGGAATTAGTGGAACTTCCTGAAAATAAAGTTCCAATTAGAAGCAAATGGTTGTACAAAACGAAATTTAAAGAAGATGGTACAATTGATAAATTTAAGGCAAGATTAGTAGCAAATGGATATGCTCAAAAGGAGGGAATTGATTATGAAGACACTTTTGCACTAGTAGCTAAGTTGAATACAATTAGATTACTGATTGCCTTAGCCACAAAACATAATTGGAATATACATCAATTGGATGTCAAATCTGCTTTTCTAAATGGTGATTTAAAGGAAGAAGTTTATTTGGTTCAACCTGAAGGGTTTGTCAAACAGGGACAGGAGGATCTGGTTTGTAGGTTAAGAAAGGCATTGTATGGTTTGAAACAGGCACCAAGATCATGGTATGTAAAGATTGATACCTTCTTTCTTCAGAATGGATTTGTGAAAAGCAAAATGATCCTAACTTGTATGTTAAGAAAGATGAAAAAGGAAATGTTGCTTTAATATCTTTGTATGTGGATGATCTCATTGTAACAGGCAGTGCTCACAAGTTAATTGAAGAAATTAAAGTTCAGTTGTCACAGGATTTTGAAATGAAAGATTTGGGTGAATTACATTACTGTTTAGGAATTGAGGTATGGAGAGAACCTGGTAAAACTTTGATCACTCAAAGCAAATATACAAAGGAGATTCTTAAAATGTTCAATATGACAGATTACAAAGCTATGTCAACTCCCTTAGAACAGAATGCAAAGTTGTACAAAGAAGATGGATCGAAAGAGGCAGATGGAACATTATATCGTCAGTTAGTGGGAAGTTTGAACTCACCACTACCAGACCAGACATTGCATACTCAGTCAGTATCCTTAGTCAATTCATGGCTAAGCCTTCAGGAAATCACTGGAATGCTGCACAGAAAGTTCTCCGATACTTAAAGGGAATAGTGAATCTTGGTATTTTGTATACTGATGTATCTGATGTTGCACTGACAGGTTTTTCTGATTCAGGTTGGGCAGGAAATCTAGATGACAAACGATCTACCTCTGGCTATGCATTTCATATTGGATCAGGGGTCGTATCTTGGAGTAGTAAGAAACAGCCAACTGTTTCTTTATCATCAACAAAATCAGAGTACAAAGCTTTGACCAATGCCACCTGTGAAGCTATTGGGTTGCGGAGAATTCTTGCAGATCTTGATGAAGCGCAAAGTGGTGCAACATGTATCAATTGTGATAATCAGAGTGCCATCAAATTAGCACATAATCCAGTTTACCATGCTAGAACAAAACACGTTGAGTTACAGTACCACTTTGTACGTGAGAAAATTGAGTCAAATGAAATTGGATTGATATTTTGTAACACCAAGGATAATGTGGCTGATATATTTACTAAGCCCCTTGGTAAAATCAAATTTGAAGTTTTTAGAAGTCAGTTAGGTATTGTAGAAAATCCATTTCTCCATTAAGGGAGGATGTGAGAATAATGCAGAAATAGAATTAGTTATGAGTGGTTGAACAGAATAATTAGTTATGATTGGTTGAACAGAATAATTAGTTGTGAGTGGTTGAACAGAATTGAGTTTCCTATATAAGTGTGATGTAATTGAGTAAATGAATTAATGAAGTTGTGTGAGCTTTGTCTCACGTTTGCTGGTGTTTTTGCCTGTGTCTTTGTTATAGTTTCTTGTTGTAATTTGTAATTGAGGGAGAGACAATGGAGAGATGGAGAGAGAATAACAGAGAGAGAGATGATGGAAGAGAGATAAGAGGAGAGGAGAGAGATAGGGAGAGAAGGGGAAGGGAGTAAGAGGTACACAAAAAGATGAAGGCGAGAGAGAACGAGAGAGGGAGATAGATAGTGAAAAATTTGGAGGGAAGAAAGACAAATATTAACGGGGGGAGACAGAGGGAGGTGGGAGAGAAAGGGAGGCAGTGGAAGGAAGGGGAAGAGGACTAGAGAGAGAGATAGAGAGTGAGAGCTGGAGAGAGATATTTGGAGTGGGAGAGAGTGAGGGAAGAAGGAAGACACTGAGAGAGAAAGAGAAAGAGAAGAGAGAGAGAGAGGGAGAGAAAGAGATATAGATATTGATAGAGAGTTTATATTTTTTATGGTTGAGATAGAGAGAGGGAATAAGAAAGAGATAGATAGATACAAATATAAATATTATATAGTATTATATAACCTACCTAGATCCATCAAAATCCCATATCTATCAAGTGTTGAAAGGGATCAAATATCTTGATGTGCAAACATGCCCCTTGGGGCTTGATAGATTGAGGGTTAAGGTGGATATATGATGGTATTAAAAATCTCTTTATAGTTGAAGTTCATAAGTAAACATAACTCTTACGTAAACATTTGATCTCAGTATGGTAGAGATGTAATGTTATGCAAACATTTGATCCTAGTATGGTAGAGATGTAATGTTTAATACTTTGACTGTGTCAAAATTAAATAAAAAAAAAAAAATAAGTTAAAAACATAAAAATTAATAACTATACTTATAATTATCACTAATAATTAAACAAACACAGATCCATCTTAATTCCAGATCTACCAAGTGCCCAAAAAAATTATTTTTTTTAAGATGAAAACTTCTTTTAAAATGAAAAGAAATTTTATAACATCCACTAATAACATTAACCCCTTACTACAAGATCACCCCACCTAAAAATGAAATAACATTTAGCTTTGGAGCTCGTGTATGATACCATGTGCGAAATAACATTTAGCTTTGGAGCTCATGTATGATACCATGTGCTTTTAGCTTCTTTAGGCCATGTTAGGGTTATATCTTTACTTTTTAAGTTTCACACTTTATATTTTTGGTGGTTCATTCACTATACATATTACCTTATAGATATACCGCAATCTACTTTTAATGCATTATTTATCAATCAATATTGAGTGATAGGCACATGTGCGGTAATAGAAAGTTTAGTGGTGTGATTATTATGCTGCAGAACATATCACTTGTTAAGACCATGCTTAGATCATATCGTTCGAAACCTCCATAACTCTGCCACATTATTCTACACAAAAATGAGTGGTAAGGTTGGAGATCCGATGTCTCATTCATCCACAAGTTTATGGATTAGTGTTAATTTTAGGACGTTGATCTGCAGGGAGAGCGTTACGAGGGTAACCACTCCTCTCAGGCCACGTGGCCCCTATCTCATTTTGACAGGCACAATTCAGATTCCATCCTATCAGTATTCAAAATTGAATACATCACAGAACTAAGCAGAAATTTTTACGCGTCAAAAGAAATTTAAAATATGATTTTTGTCATTTAAAAAAAAATTGGAATAATATCTTAAAATTTTTTAAGAAGGGCTATTAAATTTTCAACATTTTTTTAAATTTCATTTTTCTGAAATTAAAATTTTAAGAATGTTGAATTTGTGAATTTCTTTTCATGTTAAAACTTAAATCCCATTTGAGAAACTCCCATTTCAAAAACAACAATTTCTTTTTGGGTTGTTTTTTCTAATTGTGCATATGATGCAATTTCTTATTACTTATTATGTCAAAATCACCTTTTCATACCATTATATTTGGCAGTTTCTAAGTTGCTCTCATTTAAAAAACAACAGTTTCTTTTTGAGTTGTTTTTTCTAATTATTCATATGATCCAAGTTCTTATTAATTATTATTTCACAATTACCCTTTGATACCATTTCATTTGGTAGTTTCAATTGAGAGCCACTAGATGTCAATATGGGTCATGTATTAGGTTAATTTTACTGGGTTGTGCCTGAAGGTTGCACAAAGCAAGGTTTGACAACGATTTAAGCTGGAGAGGAGCATAGATTCATGATTCAGCAAACCCCTGTCAAGCAAGGTTTAAGCACAATTTATGCTTAGAGAGGAGCACATTCCATAGGTTCCTAACATACTGGGTTTTATTTGTTTGCAGATTCCCAATTCCTGGTATGTTTTCATATTCCTAGTTTATGAATGAGTTACTTGTATCAGTGTTAGTAAATATGCTAGTGACTTGGAGGCAAGATACTAGTAATCAGAGACAAGATTTATCTTTGTTCATAATAATTCTAGATGCCACCCCAAATATGGAAAGTATGTTACAGAATGCTTGTAGTTTGCTTAACTTATTTTTCTAGAAAATAATAGGTCATCCACAAACATGAGATGTGAAATTCCAGTGGTTGTTATTACCCTGCATCTAGCAATTAGTCCATTTTCTCTAGGGAACATCATATATTCATCAAAATTATCCTTAGATCTCAACAACATTATACACAACACCTTCTTAGATTAAGCTAATGATCTGAACCCTCAAATACCCATAAGAAATATTTGAGTGTGGTGTTATGGCCTATAGCCTAACACATAGTTTTCCTATAGGAGCATAAAAATTATTCTTGATCTTCCAATGATATACCAACATGGTTGATCCACTGCTTCTTTTAATTCTACGTCCTTACAAGAAGGAACCATCCTCACACAGTTGCAAGAGGGAGGCTCAAACTGTCCCTTAACTTATTCCAGTTTCATTATGTATGATGGCTACTTTGTTGCGGCTAGATGACAACAAATAGAATCCCTTCTAAACTGCATATTTAGGGTCCTTATTATAGTGTATAGGTGCACTATTGAATCATGGTCAAATGATTACAACATTTCCTAGAAGTTCCCTTGAAACCACTCAGAACTAGCCAAAACTAGACCATGCAGACTGCTCCATGCTCAAGATGCGATGCATACTGGCTGCTACACTAGCCAAGTGCGATGCATATAGAATGAGCCTTCTATGGGATGTGATGAGCGAGAGTAGACAAATGGCAGAGACAGATTGCTAAGTGGAAACCTAGTGAATATTCTCGAAACTTCTCATATGACACTTGCCTCTCTGAATTCACACAAGGATGAGTAAGAGATCAATGAAATATCCAAGTGGAACCAAGAACTATCAGTGGAAGGACACTAATCGAAAATCCATAGCTGAATCACCCCTCTACAAATATCTATAAATGGAGAGATCTAGGGGACTGGAATTTTGTAGTTTGTAAGGAAGTGTTGTTGTTTTCTCTTTTAGAAGAGACATTGTATTGTTGGGTGATCTTGCTTTTCATGAGGTGAAGAGGGCTTTGATGTTGGTAGGATGATGCTGGATCAGACAACTGGGTTGCAATCCTCTCTTCTATTTCTACTAGTAATAAAGTTCTTTGAGTTTTCCTCCATATGGTTGTGTATTTGCAAATCTTGTTGTTTGTGGATGCAATTGTGTGGTCAATGTATTTCTGATTATGCATTGTTTACGATATCATAGATTGAGATGCTTTGATGGAGTTTTGTTTCTATGACTCTACAGGTATTCTCTAAAGTGGGACAAGTAGGAGAGGAGTGGCAAGCTCTATCAAGGGAGAGAGGAAACAAGCAAGGAGCCAAGCGAAAGATCTAGGTTGGTCATCTTTTCTTCTCTCTTATCTATCATACATAAAGGAAATCACAATTTGCTTTGATTATTTGTTTCTAAGATAGATACCTGTCTTAGAGGGACTAGGAGATCAAAAAGACAGTAGTTTTCCTCGAAACAATAGGTCAATGACGATGACATGAAGAAAGCGCAATTGGTTACAGAATTGTAGGATAGAGCGCTTACCTGGTACATCAGATATAGTATGACTCATCTCGCTGCTTCATTAGCCAACACAAAGGATGTGCTAAATGAAAATTTTAGGAAGTCGAAGTCACAAGCTCAACGTGTGACCAAAATAAAGGATATCAAATGCAGGGTAATGAGTCTGTGTGGGATATAGATCAGTGACTAAAGTGTTTATTGAGCCAAGCTAATCTTTGGATTTCAGATGAACAATATAGGGATACAGACATAGCTTCGCTATTACCTCACTTAGGGTTTTCGTTATCTTGGAAAAATATTAGGCCTCAGGCCGAAGCATTGGAGATCATGATGAATATAGAAGATTTTTTTATCCAAGACACAAATATACGAGTTCAACAGATCCAGTCGTAGTTAGCAATCCTACATATAGAATTACAGGATCTGAAGAAGGGATAGGAGATTAAATCAAAAACATGTTTTGAGGTTTGGTGCACAAAGTGCAAGACCGAAAATCATCATAAATATTAGTGCCCAGTATTCAGAGATTATTAATCTATGGGGGGTCTCAACCCTTTGAATCCATAATCCTTCGCTGGATCAAGCAATGGTGCAAGTGCTTGGTGTAGCATATTCCAATTGTCAGGACAACATTTTCCAGATAATTTTTCTCTATTACAGAAGTTTGTACAGTCTCCTATGCAGGTATTTCGTAACTTTTTTAATTCAATTGGTCATGATGAAAGGAATTGTCGAAGCTATCATTTAATGATGGACTGGACTCCGCTATATAGAATGAAGGCAAAAAACTAAACACAAAATGATCAAGGCTCACCTATGCCTTGCAGAGGATTCCAAGGATGAGTAAGAGGAGGAGAGGGAAGAGGAGTTGGAAGACGTCGGGGACAAGTTACTTTCTACAACTATGGAGAGCCAAGACACTTTGCATGTGACTATCAAAATCTAACTCACCCTTATTTTCAATACAATTGGAAATTTGATTATGTTATAGTAAAATTTCCTGGTACTAATAGCGAAGATGTAGGAGAAGAAGAAACATCAACCGACGCAGAATATGCAGATGATGAGATCTGAGCCGTGTGAAGATGATCCTAGTATCAACATAGTCACGTGAAACGATATATCCACTAGTCAAGACAATACCACAAGAATCTCTGACAATAATTGGAATAACTCTGCATTGAGTATTTTATTCATAAAATAGGATCATATATACAAGGATCGTTCCATAAATCAACCAACTCTTTTTTCCTTGTCCGTCATTATCTTAGATACATTAGTACCATTAGCTGCCATTTTGTGTTTTAATTCTTTTTTTTTTAAGTTGCATTGTCGTGATGTAACCTTTCATTCTTCAATGGAATTTCTAGCCTTTATAAAGTTACAGGACATGAAAAATGCAAAGCCCCAATTAGAAGCTTCCACTAAACAGTGAATCTAGTCTACTGAGCTTTTTTTTTTATATTTAAATTGTAGTTATTGTAAGGAAAAGCACTTATAGTTTGTAGAGTGTAGACAAATTGTTGAACATTAGATATCCTTTTATATTTCATGATGAGATTGAGACACATCTTCTACAAGAAATTGATACAGAAAACAAGATGGTGGAGTCATTGACCCTATGAAGCAAACATAATATATGATGAAAGAAACCACTAATCGGTCTAAGATATCGCGAATGGTTTAGATGTAACAAAAAATTGATTTCCCTCATTAATTAATGCACAGCTTGTTTTTGGTCATTATGCAACGTGGGTTGAACTTGATTTTTTTTTTTGGCCAACAATCAACTCAGGAAAAACTTTACCTTTAACATTATGGATAGGATTTTTACATGTTTTTAGTGAAACTATTAAAGGATCCAAAACATTTTGGGAAACATGAATTCATGAACCAGAGGATATCCTCTTCTTAGAAAAGAAAAGAATCATGCTAATGGAAGAGTTTGCAACAAATTTTTCTAAAGAGAATTTAACCTTTCTTTAGCTACATGGAGACAAAACAATAATTACATCAAAGGTGTCTCTGTGCAAGCTTGGCATGGGCAGACACATTTGAATCCTTTAGTGCATCTTCGCACCTTCAGGGGCAATTTCTAGTCCTATTCACTATAGATCTTTTTGTTATACCCCTAAATCTGTTCAATAAAGGTAGAGGGGGAATGAATTGTATTCTTGTATTGTGTAGTTCTTTTTTCTTTGAGGTTTTTGTCTTGACACCCGTTTTCTAGTTGAGTTATTTGTGAGCAAACATACTTATCATTGATAGGTAGAGAGTTGTTTGTTTGTATCCATGGAATTGCATCTTTGGATATTCGTGCATTGTGTGGATTTGGAAGTGTTTGAGTGCCCCTTTAATAATTTTTTGGTGTACAAAATATTAGGCAAACTTTGTGTTTACAATTTTAACATAAGTTTAGTGGTTACATTTTATGATCATTATTATTAATCATTATATTTTAACATCCTGAACTAATTAATAACGAGAAGAATTGCCAATTAGTTTTCTAGATCCCATACCCAGTAATATTCAAACATGTAACTCATTATTTCTAATTGCATCATATGTGTTCATTTTTTTTTCTTTTTGACACCTAAATTAGTCTTTTAGAGGCAAATGTTTATGTTGTCCCAAAAAATTGACATGATTCACAAGGTGAAAAATCTATCTTTAGTGTAATTGCATATTTTAGGTTTGATAATTATAGGTCGTTTATACACTATAAATGTATTCAAAGTTTACTTCTAATTGAGTATTCAACTCAATATATTGAATATTTGACACACAAATAATTTTCCCTCCCACTTTTCATAAATTCCATAACCATTAAGTAGTGACGTGTAGCTTCCATGTTGTTTTGTTTGTGTAGTTACATATTTTCCAAGGCTTTACAAAGTTTTATAATTTATTGAAAGTTGTAGAATTTACAATTTATAAAGTTTCAAAGTATAATTCTTTAAAGGGTGCTAGCTCAATGGCAGAGCACCTTCTTTATAAGAAGGAGGTTTGTGGTTCAATTTCATCGTGCCCTGATATTATTATGGAATGGGCGGTGATGGAGGCTCTTTTGTCCCTCACCAATGAGCTTATAGTGACATTTTTCGACCCTCACCAAAATATGAAATGGTGATGATCAATGAATGCCACCATATATATGAATCAATAGTGATGTTTAATTTTTAGTGAAGGAGACTCTTTTGACCATCAACAATGAGCTTATGGTGACATTTTTCAACCCTCATCGAAATATGAAATAGTGATGGTTAATGAATGTTACCATATATATATGAATCAATAGGGATGGCCCTGAAAGGTCCATCATAATAACTCATTGAGATTCATATCAAATGGTGACAGTCACTATCTGTCATTATAATCATTATTCATAATGAACCTTGAATGTCACCACAACACCTATACTTTTGGTGACGCCACCTTCGGTAATGTTCAATTTTTTGGTGACAAAGGCTAATGCCTTCCATCATTTCTCATATGAAATGGTGACGGGCACTATCCGTCATTATAAATCATTATTGGTGAAAAGCCTTGAATGTCACCACACACCTGTATTTTTTCTCGACGCCACCTTTGGTGAAGTTCAATTTTTAGTGATGAAGGCTCTTTTGACCATCATCAATGAGCTTATGGTGATATTTTTCAATCGTCACCAATGACCTTTTTTGTTGTCTTGCTTTAAAAACTTTTAACTATATCAAACTATTGTTTACCTAACAAACTTGACCCTCTCACCATATAAAGTTTATATAATATTTGTTAAACTTTTGTGATTCAACAAAAGTTAATTACCCAATTTATATGAATAACTTATACAGTTTTCAGAATTGCCCAATTTCTATGAATAACTTATGTAGTTTGCTGATTTGATATTGTATGTTAGTACTACAGGCATGGGTATTATATAAATAAGGAAATGTTGTGGACATGATTGATCCAACAATAATTGAAATTTGCATTGATTAGGAACAAACCTTGAGATGCATACATTATGGGTAGTTGTGTACACAAGAGAAGGCATCACTTCGTCCGTCAATGTGTATAGTAAACTTGATGCTTTCAACTAATGTTATTGTGATACCAGAACCAACAGAACTTGTTTTTATGAGTTTTTGTTATTATAGTAATATGGAGTCATCACATACATCTGTAACCATATATTCTTCTTTTAAATCACACATCCTCGAGCTCCCACATTTAACGTCGATGCCTCAATTAGTGAGTTGGAACCCAAGTAATTGTAGGATGATTCAATCTTAGTGAGTTGGAAGCCATGTAATTGTTACATGAAAAGGTTGTGGTACATGACTTTTTATGTGGTAGAAACAGAAATAGAGGTGAGATTGTTGATGCAAGTGTATTATGCTTGAAATTCATTCTTTATTATTATCCTTTGAAATGTTATAATTTTATAATAATTGTATATTAAATTAAATATTTATGATTGTAAAAATATTTGTTTATACTTTTAAATTAATTAAATAATAATATCATGAATGATTTTATTATGGAGGTGAGTCCATTGATGCAATTCATTTTACATTATTCTAATTTTAAAAATACTTTTAAAATGTTCATGAAAATTGTGAAATTTACTTCAAAATACCAAAAATATACATCAATGTCCATTGAGCACCCAAAAAAGGTAATATGGTGATGAAATACATGTTGAAACCATAGACCGCCAGAAATTGCAATACATTGGTCTATCCTTTATATAATCAAAACTTACAAATCACTAAAAAAGAATTGATCCTGTTATATAACCGAACTTACAAAATCACTAAAAATAATCCCATTTCAGTTCACAAAATCAATCTCCATGGGCTACATCCATTAATTACCAGAAGGTTTTAAGTTTATATTTTTATTAGATATCTCAATCAATCTAATGTAATGTGTATCTCATTAACCTCGCGCTTTTGAAAATTGTTGGAAATATTAAGAGAGCACAATTTCCATATTCATAGAGACAATATTGATGAACTAATTCAAACATTTCATAAAATTCATATAACTAATCTAGCTATGGAATTTTTTCAGGAATGCGTACACACATAACTTATATTTGGTGTGCATAAGCTATACAATTGACATGAATATATACCACTTTGAAGACGATGATTACTTTCTTTTCTTTTAAATATAATAAGATCCAAATGAAAAATATTATTCTGAGAAAGATAAGCACACTTATGTCCTGAGTGCATTCTCTATGGAAACGCTGGCTCACAAGCTAGTGTGATACCATGCATGTTATTTCCATGACAATGTATTAATGCCCTCTCAATCAAATAAGCTTCCAGAGTTCATTCAAAAACATTTTAATGGAACCTCATCTATAGTCAAACTCTGTCAGCCTTTGAGACTCCCTTATCAAATCAATTGTTGCATATAGGAGAATTCAGATTTGATAAGAAACATGTGATACAAGATCTAAAGAGCTATGCCGAATAGCAAACACCAAAGTGAAAGAAATGTTCACCAATTCTACAATTGCTATGAAATATCTCTTAATGTTGGAGTTGTTTTCTCAATAGAATTGGTTTTAATATTCTTGTAGTGATGAAAGTCACCATTGTTACATTCATGAGAATTTAGATCTGATAAGAAAAGTGTGGTACTTTGTTATAATTTGTTGTACAAATGTGATGAAAACAGTGCCCTGAATGTTGGAAATGTCATGGTAAATGTAGTATAAGATAAATGAAAATTTACTTTCTTGTATACAAGATCAATAAAGTTGTGCCTAGTAGCCAACAACACAAAGCAAGACATGTTAGCCAATTCCACAATTGCTACGAAATCACTCTCAATGTTAGAGTTCTTTTCTCAATATCCTTGTGTTTATTGCTCTTGAAGTGATGAAATGCATAGCTCCATATATTTTTTACTATCTGCACAAAGGATAAAAGCTACGAACTTCATATCAACTAATAAAATGTAAATTGGTTCCATTTAAGACACTAAGAAATATAATAAAAACTTAGTAGATTAAACAATCTTTAATAGGTGAAGAACCCACAAACAAAAAAACATAGTCACTGAGTATGAAATCAAATCAATATAAATTGGTTAACAAAATCCATATAAAACCCTCATCAATATGGAAGTAATATTTTTTTCTAGTCTACTAGTACATCAGAAATTCAAAAATTGTACTACTACCATTGATTATCCCTGTAGGTCCTTGAAACTTATAAACAACTGTAGCTCAATCAAATTAAGAAATAATTGTTAATTTGGATTCTTTTTCCACCTTGTTGATTGAAAGACAAGCCTAGATAATGCCTGCAACTCAAAAAATCTATTTTAGGAGCCAATCTAGGACAAAAACGAATTATCTCTGTATCTAAAACAAGATAAATTTGCATGGCAATTGTCACTTCAGGTTGTAAGTAGCCTCATTAATTTTGGACCTCCCTTACAACTAACATAACCAAATCATTCAGAAACATCTCTTTGGTTCATATAGCCCCAATTTATGAGTGAGTTTTGCGAAGAGTCTATGTCATCACTTGAAATTTACTTAATATTTATGGGGAAATTTTTTTTCATCACATAGTGAATATTGCAAACCCAAAAATAATATTAATGTATGTGCATATGTTACAAATATCATGATAAGTCTCAACTATGATCTCTTTAACAACCATCTATTAAACAATTGTAACAATAGGTTTGTGCTTAAGCTATCTCATGAGCTTCAACTACACTTATATAGCTAATGTAGCCTTCAGCCTCATGAACATAGTATAGGGAGTACAGGGTCTATTATAAAGATAATTTTAGCTATCAAGAAACTGCACCAACATAGTACTTTTTTTTTTTCTCGATAAAAAGACTAAGATTCTATTATATATACATGGTGGAAAATTACATGCACTTTAGCGTGAAATGACATGGATTCCATGGCAACTGATAAGCCATGATGCCGGTAGAATTGCCCAAAAAACTCCCACGCAGGGGATCCTGATGACCTTGAGACTTCATAACGACCTGTAGGTTCGATGAAGAGAACCCGGGACTGCAACATTACAGGTCTTAGACGCAAAATTTGACTCACCCGCGCAGGGGCCTGCTTCTTTGTTTCTACAGGTAATACCACTAACAGACCTAGCCAAGAACAGACTTGACCATGAGCAGACACGCATACAGACACTCACGCTATCGCCATTACAAGAAAGACTGTGACACAAAATAACATTAAACCAGAGCAAGTAGATACCCAAACTAAGGCATATCAGAAAGAAGCAGGAGCAGGACCTGAGAAGGGAGAAGAACGCCAAGTCAGGGGCGCGCTTGCGCTGGTGGCTCATCCTCCGGGGGCTTTTCCTCCACGATCTCGCACCAGCCAAGCCCTTCGGGGATGCCCTCCCACATTGCATCCCATTTGGCCGCATCGTGAGCTCTTGCTGCCTGGGAGGAGGAGGGGCCCTCTCTGATAGCCTGTTCTGAGGAAGTGGCTTCAATTGCAGGAGGTGGCAGTGGCATTTCATGAACAGGGGCGTTGGAGGGGGGAGCTTCCCCTGCAGAAGGAACACCATCTCCGTCAGCTTCAGGGGTTTTTGTGAAGAGCACAGAGATGTGCGCGCTAACCCCCTGTGCGTCATCCAGCCTCCCCAAGGAAAAGACCATCGACCCGAAAGCAGGAAGTGCAGGACCTTCCATGCTCGCTCCACTACCCCCCACGACGTTCTCGGCCTGAAGTGGAGCCACCCCGGCTCTATAGTGGCAAAACTGGCAGCAGCAGTGGTGATGCTCCCTGCCAGCCTGCCCACGACCGCGTCCTCTGTTTGTGCTGCTGCCTCTTCGACAGGGCTGTCTATGGCGGAGCCGAGCCATGGTGAGTTCGTCCGCCTCTCGTCCAGGGAATTCAATCTCCTCCACCTTCCCTTCTTCAACCTCGTTCTGCCACCCTCCTTCTTCCCAAGTCTTCCTTCGCAGTTCTGTAATTGGGCCTTTGTGCACTGTGGGAATGACCAAATTGATGGTGATCTGAGGTGGCGAGCGACCCAGCCAGCACCAGGCGAGCCCCCACCGTCTAACACATGGTGACCAGATCCCCAACCAACTGTGCAAATCGCATAACAACGGCCTGGAGCCGACCTCGACCAAGGATAAATAACCAGCGCCATACCAGAACCTTCCCTCGGCTCTCGCCTTACTGTCGTCCATGGCAGCATTAACTGCCCAGAGCTACCACCCCGACTTGAATGCGAGGAGACAGCGGATGGGCTTGGGAAATTAAGCTGCATGGGGGGTGGCATGTGAAGTCACATGGGGGCCAGGTGGCTCGCCCGTCCTCTGCTCAGTGGCACCCGCATCCGGGGGATCAATATCATGTTGAAGTAGAATCTTACATTCCTGAGTGAGCTGGGAGCTGGGAATGATGTCCAAGTTTCCAGCAAGGAATGGGAGATGACTTTCTACTCCTATGTTGGCTAGGAGATCTGCTACTTTGTTCCCTTCACGTCTCGAATGGTGAAAGGTAATGGCTCTGTGACTATGTAGCTCTTGAGCAATGTTGTGAAGTTTGGCTTCCAGTCTCCAGCTGTCCGCTACTTTTCTGGTTTGAGAGCCGTTATGAGTGCGTGATACCATGCCTAGGATTATTTGGGAATCTCCTTCTACAATCAGAGGGTGCAGGTTCTGACGCTTGGCCTCAAGTATCCCTTGCCAGAGACCCTCCAGTTCGGCTGAGTTATTGGTGTCCCAGCCTATATTCCCAAAATAGATCAGAGTGGTGTTTCCATTATGATCCCTAATGATCCCTCCGTAGCCTGCAGTCCCAGGGTTGCCTTTAGAAGCCCCATCAAAATTTAGTTTGTACGAGTTAGCCGGTGGGGCTATCCATTTTCTATTCTCTTCTTTATTGCATTTCTTAGCTTTTTGGGAGGCGATTTCTTGAGGCAGATCTAACATCCAATTGTTTAGAATGTTTTGCTCTCTGTCCTTAGTGGGAAGGTCCTCTTTAGTCCATGATTTCAGGTGCATTGTCTCCTTGAGGTTGCTGTGCATTCTAGTCCAGATCTCTTCTGTGGTCGAACTCTGGTTTTTGAAGATTCTCCTATTCCTTTCTTTCCATATGTTCCAAATTACGATCCCTGGAATGATGTTCCATAGGCCATTAAGAATCTCACTGTCATAGGGGCTTCTTGGCCATTGTCTGATTGTGTCTATGATGTCTCCAGGTTTTTTGCCTTGCAGCTGGCATCTGAAGCTTATCTGGTCCCATAGCTTGCTGGCGAGAGGGCAGGTATCCAGAAGGTGTTGTAGATTTTCTTCACTGTTGAAGCAGTTGTGGCAGATTGAGGGCCCATGAAAATTGCGCCTTCTTAATCTATCCCAGGTGAGGATCTTTTTATGCCCCACCATCCATAGGAGGTGAGAGATTTTCGGCCAGGCTTTGAAGCTCCAGATACGGTCCCATAAAGGATCTGGTCTGAGATCGGACTGAGTTGAGAGGGAGTAAGCTTCCGTAGTGGTGTAAGTTCCTTTTGGGCGATATCCCCACCTGAGAATATCTTCACTGTTCTCCATCCTTATGCTTATTTTTCTTAACTCTTCTTCCAGAGTGATTTCCTCTTGCCTGGTGGCATTTGTGGCGATTTGATTGCTCGGGAGCCATTGTCTGAATCCGCTTGCCAAATCCTGCTTCCAATGTTGGTGAACCGTTGCGAGCTGCTGGATCCGCCTATCTGGAATTAACCTTGGCGGAAGAATGTTGGAGAGTTTGGGATGCTGATTCCAGGCATCCGACCAAAATTGTGCGCTCCTTCCATCTCGAATTTCCCAAAAGCTGTGCTTCATGATGAACTGGTGGTGTTGCTTGGCTGCGTTCTAGATGAGAGATCCATTAGCCGTGGGCTCGTATCTGATGAGATCCTTCTGGGGGATATTGTTGGTGTATTTGGCGGTCCAGATGGTGGCCCATACTTTGCTTGGATTGGTAAGCCATTGCCACCAAATCTTGGCATTCATGATGATATTACTGCTCTCAGGATCTCGTAGCCCTATGCCACCCAGACTTTTGGGTTTGCAAATCGCTTCCCATTTGAAAAGAGCCCATTTGCGATGGGAAGCCGAGTTGCCCCATAAAAAGTCTCTCTGAAGGGACTTTAATCTTTTCAGAACCCATTTAGGAGCAGCCAGGATGGAGAAAAGGTAGAGGGGCATGGCTTGCAGGATAGATTTGATTAGCACCACCCTGCTAGCCATATTGAGGGAGCGATAGGTCCAGAGGTTGAGCTTGGATTCGAATTTTTCCAGGAGAATCCGCCAGGCAGGTTGCTTAATGGCTGAGGCTGTAAGGGGAGCTCCCAGGTAGGTGGAGGGTAGAGAGGCTACGTGGAAGCCGAGGATGTGAGTGATGGCATGCTTAACCAACGGGGGGGTATGGAAGAAGAAAATTTGGGATTTGGCGTTATTCACTTGCAGGCCTGAGGCTTCTGAGAAGTCCTTGAGCAGGGATTTTAGGCGGGTTGCTTCCTGCGCTGAGGGGTATCCATAGAGCATGGTATCATCAACAAATTGCTGGTGGGAGGAAGCAGGGGAGTTATGAATGGAGATCCCTTTTAGCTGGTTAGAGAGGAGAGTTTGCTTGAGGTGCCTTCCGAGTCCCTCAGCCATAATGATGAAGAGGAAGGGGGAGAGGGGGTCCCCTTGCCTAATACCTCTAGAAGGCTTGAAGGGGCGGGAGGGGAGACCATTTACCAGGAGGGAGAAATGGGTAGAAGTGATGAGGCTCATTATCCATCGGATCCATGAGTGACAGAAACCAAAGGCTTTCAACATATTTTCAATATAGGACCAGCTGAGCTTGTCGAAAGCTTTGGAGAGGTCCATCTTGAGAAGCATCCCAGCTTGCTTGGAGCTTTTAAGAGAGTGAATGATTTCATGCGTGAGAATGATGCCGTCCATTATCTGCCGTCCTTCAACGTATCCCGATTTCTCTGGCGAGATGATCATTGGCAGAAGGGGTTTTAGACGATTGGCAATGACTTTGGAGATTATTTTGTAGAGGACATTGCAGAGGGCAATGGGCCTGAATTTTTCAGGAGTGAGGGAATTCTCTTCTTTGGGAATAAGGGTGATGAAGGTGGAATTAAGGGCTGGGAGTAACCAACGCTTCGCTCTGGATTCCTCGACAACCTGCCAGACCTCCCCTTTGATCAAATCCCAAAACGCATGGAAGAACGTGGTTGTAAACCCGTCGGGACCGGGAGCTTTGCCTTCCTTGAGCTGTCCCATTGCCTCGTCAACCTCCTGGGCATTGATTGGGCGCATGAGAATTTCGTTGTGCTGCGCTGTTACTAATTTAGGTATGTTGCCGGTTATTTTGTTGATTGCTCTGTGCCTGTTCTCCTCATGCTCCCTGTGAACCTGCTGGAAGTGATTAAGGAGAACCTCTTCTATTTGCTCATGCTCTTCGACCCTTTCCCGATCCTGGTTGATGATGAAGGGGATTTGGTTGTGCATCCTCCTTTGGACCGTAGTTCGATGGAAGAACTTGGTATTGCGCTCCCCTTCCTTTAGCCAATGAATTTGAGATTTTTGTCGCCAATAGATTTCTTCTTGCTTCCTTCTTTCATCCATCTGCTTGTTTATGTTCCGCTCTCTGTCTAAGGTGGAATCTGTGTGGCCAGAGTTTATTACTTCCTGGTGGATGGCCTTCAGCTCTTTGTGGAGCTCCTTCTGAGCATCAAATATATTGCCGAAGGTGTCTCTGTTCCAACGTTTGATGTTCCCTTTTAGAAAGCGCAGTTTTTGTTGGAGTTGGAACATTTTGGAGCCCTGTGGGGGAATGAAGGAGGCCCATGTATTTTTGATGAAGTCCTTGAATGCTGGATGAGTTAACTAGAAGGCCTCAAACCTGAAGGGTTTTCTGGTTTTGTCCCCTGGTCTTTGCCAACTGAGAGCGATCGGCCAATGATCAGAACCTGAGTAGGCTAGAATCTCCGCTGAGAGGTCTCCTCCAAGGTAGACTGCGTTGTCCGAGATCAAGAAGCGATCGAGTTTTGAGGCAATCTCTGAGGATCCTCCTCTGCGATTACTCCAGGTGTAAGTGCCATTGCAGAAAGGCATGTCTATGAGGGAAGCATTTGTGATGAAGTCTTTGAAGTGATGTACCTCAGGCTCCAAGCGAGATCTGCCTCCAATTTTCTCCTCCGTTCTGGTTATCATGTTGAAGTCCCCTGCTATGATCCAGAGCGGATATTGCCTATGCCTGTTGAGCGTTTCTATATTGTCTAGGAGCACCTTCTTACTACCTACATCTTGCGGGAAGTAGACATTGGTGATATTCCCGTGGATGTTGGTACCCAAAAAGTGAAAATTCGCTTGCATGAGGTGATGAGTTGCATGAAAGTTAGTGAGAGTGATGGATTGGGGGTTCCATGCTATGGCCAGACCCCCTGAGGCCCCTGTTGCGTCCACTGCCATTGATCTGCATCCTGGCCAGATTTTTGAGAGAGTGCTATCCAATCTGCCACTAGTGCATTTGGTTTCTTGGAGAAAACAAATCTGAGGTTTTTCCAATTTGATCAAGTTTTTTAACAGTCTGGATTTTCCTGGGCTGTTGAGCCCTCGTATATTCCATGATACGAGCTTCATCTTTTAACTATTTTGGGTAGGCTTGTAGTACTTTGTTAACTTCACATATCTGCCTGAGTCAACCAGGATTTTCCCAATCTCTATGGTTCTCTGGAGATCCGTCTTCCTTCCTCTTTTCTTAGAGTCCTCTGGTCGCAGATTGTCTACCCAGGTGCCTCCGGGTTGGATTCCAAGATGGTGTTGATAGAATGCTCTGGATATGACCCCTTCTAGCTTTTCTATATCGGCCTCGGAGATCTTTTCAAACGCTTGTTTTTTGCAGTTTAGCTCTAGCTCTATTATGTCCAGACCATGCAGATCAATACTTTCTGGCTCAACTTCCATGATTTGCCCCTGATTGGTGTCTTCCTGAGGAGTTTCTGAGGTAGGCGCGGATTTCATTTTGCTATCCTTCTCCATATTAATGAGAAATTCCTCTGGAATTTCGTGGTGCCTGTTTAGGATTGTTGGGATGAAGCTGGGAGGAATATTGGAGGAGGGAGGGAAGCCTGCAGGGGAGGGGGGAGGAGGAGGGGGGCGGGGGGAGGGGGGAAGGAGAGGGGGAGGGGAGGCGGTTGAGGAGGGGGGGCTTTGAGGCAGAGGGGGGGGGGGGGCATAGATGAGGAAGCTCGGGGGGGCATGCTTTCATGGGAGGGGGACCAACATAGTACTTTTTGTTGGACATTGGATAAACATTTTCTCTCTGTGTGTTTCATACCATGTTCTTTACAGCCTCTCATGGATCCATTAACTCGGGTGATGCATCTGTTTACTAACACCTACGGGTTTTGGTGAAACAATAATCATGATTCCAACGCTTTTCTAAAGCATGTCTTTCCAATTAAGACTATTATCTCAAATGGGTAGCTTATATCTCGTTTAACTTTTAATATTCTAAATCACCTTAGAGAATCAAGCAACTTATTATAAAAGCATGTGTAATGCATAAATAACAGTGTTTTGACATGTATCTCAAGTCCCAAGGAACATTTTTCATACACAGCTCAATCCCAACTTCCCTTATTCTTTTTTTAGCCTGCACCATGAGAGTCCTAAAAATTTGTAACTATCAACAACATGATAGTTGTTAGGTATAGGAGAATTTACATATGATAAGAAAAGTGTGATACTCTTGTAATTTTCTCTACAAATGTGATGGAAAGTGTGCACTAAACGTAGGCAATTTGATGGTTAATGTAGTAAAAGCTAAATGAAAATTTACAATCTTCTATACAAAATCAAGAAATCTATGCTTAATAGCCAACACCACAGAGCAAGTAATCTTGGCCAATTCCAAAATTTCTACCAATTTTGTTTCAATGCTCAAGTTGTTTTCTCAATAGACCTGTTTTTACTGCTCTTGAAGTGATGAAAGGCACTCGTGTTGCATATAGGATCATTTAGACCTAATTAAAATGTGTGAGACTCTATTATAATTTTATGTACAAATATGATGCAAAGTAAGCACTTAAGGTTGGAAATTTCATGGCTAATATAGTATACATAAATGAAAATTTACATTCTTCTATACAAGATCAATAAAGTTATGCTTAGTAGCTAATACCATAGAGCAGGACATGTTTTTCAATTCCACAACAACTACCAAATCTCTCTTAGTGTTGTAGTTCTTTTCTCAATAGCCTTGTCTCCAATGTTTTTGAAGTGATGAAATCCATCATGTTCTTTAACTATCTACACAAAGAACAAAATTGACCAACTTCATATCAAATACTGAAATATAAATTAGTTTCTTTTAAGACATTGAGAAATACAATGAAAAGTTTAATATGTCCAAAACCTACAAATAAAATGGAATACTAAGTGAGTATGAAATCAAATCAACATAAAATTGTTAACAACATCCATATAAAACCCTCATCAATATAGAACTAAGATTTGTAAAAACACTAGGTTCATTATATTATAATCTTAAGATTCTTCATGTTGGCAAGAAGAGTACGTAAAGAAAAAATAACATAGGACAACATATTCTCAAGAAAAAAATATTCATGCACCTTTAACTTCAGGATATGCATCATGATTTGTAAGTCTCAAGGAAGCAATATTGCAGTGATATGTAATTGTAGCATTTTTATTTCCATTTGTGATATCATTTTGTCTTTCAACAATTGTTAAAGAATATTAATTAGTGCTATTTACTATTGTCTCACAACTTTTCATTGGCAACATCGGGTACAATTGCTAATTAAATTAAAATTGAAAAAAATTATGTATCTATCTACTAATAATAATAATTAATGATTAAATTAAAATAAGAAAAAATAATAATTAATGATTAAATTAAAATAAGAAAAAAATATTTTAAAAAATGCATACATCAACATAGCTGCATACACATAAATACATTAAAAAGAAAATTGTAGCCGACAATATTTTGTTTGTGGTTAAAAAAGGGACACAAGGAATAACGTTACCAAATGGTACTTATAAATAGATAAATAGAACATCTAGTGGTAGATGACACATTAGGCGATATTTCATTTTGGATCTACGAGTTTGGCTTAGTTATCATGGAGAGGGGATCTGACGCAGAAATGAATGCAAAAGTTGAGGAGATTATCAATATATTACACCTCCCTTACGACAAGTGTTTCCCGTATTATAATAAAGAGTTTAATGAATACACCCAGAACATTGAAATAACTTTACGAGTTCAATCAGAATTCAATTTGAAAGTTCAAGAAATAACCAAGAATATAGAGCTCGTTAAGGAAAAATTAGAGAAATCTCCGTTTTTTGAGGAATGTATGAAACAAATGAAGAGCCCAGAGATGGTGGCGCGAATGGAAAGGGTGATAGGCACAGACCCTCATCAGTCACAATTACAACTGGTTCTCTAAGGCGTTGGAAGGTTGACTCCTACGAGGAAAACCCCAGATGCGAGGATGCGGAAAATACAGCATGTGGAGCCCTGTCAGATGCAGTTTGCTTTTGCCCTTTTATTGAGAGAGAAACTTCCATGGGTAAATAATGATATATATGTGTACGATCCAATTCTGTCGCCACTAGAACGAAGAGTCATAAGCGAATTTAACTGCACAATTCCTCTGGTTAATGAAGGCGGGAGACGAACAGTGGACGGACCCACGCTATTTTTAATGCCTCACTGCACAAGTTATCTCTATGATAGTGTATTGGATGCGAATTGGACGCCTGACAATTTTAGTAAGATCATCATATTGGGGAACAATTTCGACCTTTACTCGCCCAAAAGTTTGGAAGCCTGGGGCTGTAAAAAAGTTAAGGCCGTTAGCATCAGAGATCATGTAAGGCATGAAATTCCATTGCCCCTAAAAACTACAGGACCAGACACAGTAAGCTGGCGTTATGTTGTTGAACCTGATTCGGTCCTCTGGGATGCATTCTCATATTTAAGTTGGCAGTTCTTTGAATGGGATGATTCATTGGATGATCGCACCCAGCGTTCAAAATTGAACACGTCAGAGCCCTTGAAAGGGCCTCTGGCACGTCAGAGAAGAAAGCAGAAAATTTTACGCGTCAAAAGAAATTTAAAATATGATTTTTGTCATTAAAAAAAAATTTGGAATAATTAAAACTTAAATCCCATTTGAGAAACTCTCATTTCAAAAACAACAATTTCTTTTTGGGTTGTTTTTTCTAATTGTGCATATGATGCAAGTTCTTATTACTTATTATGTCAAAATTACCTTTTCATACCATTATATTTGACAGTTTCGAAGTTGCTCTCATTTTAAAAACAACATTTTCTTTTTGAGTTGTTTTTTCTAACTGTTCATATGATCCAAGTTCTTATTAATTATTATTTCACAATTACCATTTGATACCATTTCATTTGGTAGTTTCAATTGCGAGCCACTAGATGTCAATATAGGTCATGTATTAGGTTAATTTTACTGGGTTGTGCCTGAAGGCTGCCCAAAGCAAGGTTTGACAACGATTTAAGTTGGAGAGGAGCATAGATTCATGATTCAACAAACCCCTATCAAGCAAGGTTTAAGCACAATTTATGCTTAGAGAGGAGCACATTCCACAGGTTCCTAACCTACTGGATTTTATTTTTTTGCAGATTCTCAATTCCTGGTATGTTTTCATATTCCCAATTTCTGAATGAGTTACTTGTATCAGTGTTAGTAAATATGCTAGTGACTTGGAGGCAAGATACTAGTAATCAGAGACCAGATTTATCTTTGTTCATAATAATTCTTGATGCCACCCCAAATCTGGAAAGTATGTTACATAATGCTTGTAGTTTGCTTAACTTATTTTTCTAGAAAACAACAGGTCATCCACAAACATGAGATGTGAAATACCAGTGGTTCTTATTACCCTGCATCTAGCAATTAGTCCATTTTCTCTAGGGAACATCATATAGTCATCAAAATTATCCTTAGATCTCAACAACATTATACACAACACCTTGAACGCTCAAATACCCATAAGAAATATTTGAGTGTGGTGTTATGGCCTATAGCCTAACACATAGTTTTCCTATAGGAGCATAAAAATTATTCTTGATCTTCCAATGATATCCCAACAGGGTTGATCCACTGCTTCTTTTAATTCGACGTCCTTAGAAGAAGGAACCATCCTCACACAGTTGCAAGAGGGAGGCTCAAACCGTCCCTTAACTTATTCCAGTTTCATTGTGCATGATGGCTACTTTGTTGCGGCTAGATGACAACAAATAGAATCCCTTCTAAAGTGCATATTTAGGGTCCTTATTACAGTGTATAGGTGCACTATTGATCAACTCTCCTTCATTGCGAATAGGGCTTCATCATAACTACGGATTAGGGCATCGTCAAACAATAGATTAGTAGGTTTCATTAGGGCTCCTTTGATAGCGTGTAAGTGTCACCCTTAATTGTGGATTACATCAACCTTGAGGACTGCGGCTAGGGCAGCTTATATAGACTCATCTTTGAATGCGTTAGGGCTGGTTAAGGTCTCCTCTTCCCAGCGTATAATGATCTTCTTCTTGCTACTTAGATAGGTCTCCTTTTGCTGCATGTAGAAGGGAGACTAAGGAGGAGTATCCCCACAAACACTCTTCTTGCTACGTAGACTCCTTTTGCTACATGTAGAAGGGAGATTAATGAGGAGTATCCCCACAAACTGACTGGTATACTTTATACTATGTCCATAACAAAAATTAAGTGCATAAAAAATGATTTTGTGAACTATATAAACCTATTGCATTCACCTAAAACAATTGTAGCTTTGTGTTTGGGTTTAGGAAAAGGATATGAACTGTCCTTGACTAATGAGGAGTATCCCCACAAACCCTCTTCTTGCTACGTAGACAGGTCTCCTTTTGCTACATGTAGAAGGGAGACTAATGAGGAGTATCCCCACAAACTCACCGGTATACTTTATACTATGTCCATAACAAAAATTAAGTGGATAAAAAATGATTTTGTGAACTATATAAACCTATTGCACTCACCTAAAACAATTGTAGCTTTGTGTTTGGGTTTAGGAAAAGGTTATGAATTGTCCTTCTTCAGATAGATCACGATTGCTCCAAGGACCCTAGCTCGGAGCCATGAGACATGAGGGTGCAACCACAAGGTTCCTTCCTGATCAACATTGATGAATCTGTATCTGTAACTTCCACTCGGTTGAATTGGGCACTGTGTAATATACTCCCGTCCATCGGCCCAACCTGTATGTAATTGGTGTATTCCATGCATGCCATGATTGAAACATTTATCACTCTGAGCTTTACATTATTTCTTTTATATAGTCAAAGAGGTAGGTTAACATCCCAAAGAATTACTCTTTTCCACAAGTTTAAAACACTGAGAGGTTAAGAAGTGGATTTCAAGGGATATACAGCATAAAGTATTCTTGTTTGCTGAAATTATTTTAGTTCATTGAAATTATAGGCAAGACATGTTTATGCATAATCTAAGATTGCACATATCAAAGGTAATAGGGACTTCGCAAATGGCTAGATTCATTTTTCCTATAAATATCTGCGATTTTAAGAGATGGTAGATTTGAATTGAATCTCATATTCCAGGAATCTGTAATGCATATAAGTTAATAGATGGTATTTTCATATTCATATTTCAGGAATCTTCGTATTTTTATTTTTATTTCAATTTCATTAAGATATAATTATGTCTATATGTTTATTTTTTGTACTCATATGCAGTTTCCCAACTATGATTTTGTCCGTATAGTTGGTTCAATTGTGGTTGAGTTCAAGGCCTGTGCAATATGATCTTATGTGGTTACATTTCTCAATCACATGTGTAAGAGTAATTCATTTCCTAATGCAGCCTTTGACGTAGTGGCATCTTTTTGTTTGTGAAAAAATAAAAAGAAATTTGAAAATAATTTACTATTGTCAATTGAATTGCTTTCTTTTTATGCTTTTCATTATAGAAGTGCGACCTAGATGTGTTCCCTTCTAAATGAAATTAAGACCCGCCCTTCAAATTTGATCACTGCATCCGATACTACTGTAAATACTTTTCTTTCTCAACGAATCTTACCACAATTACAGTTATTCCAGCCTGGAAAGTGTTTCCGAGCGGAACATGGAGGAGGTGGTTCCAGAGTGGTGATCTACCTTTTCTGCCCCTTCTCCGAAGGTGAGTCTCAGATTTTGGGCCTACAACTTGCCTATTTATTTTCCCGGGGTTTCAATATTTTTACATTTGTTGTTGTTTGTACGGTGGGGTTTTGGAGTCTACAGCGTCCTTACCCTCTTTCAACAAGTATTCTTGGTTGGTCTGAATATTGAACTTTGAGGTTTATGTCAATGGGTGCGGCTCTTTGCTAATCTTTCGTCTCCCTATTGCAGGTATGCTATGACGGTGGAAGGCTTTCTTAAACGTTTGCTGCAGTTTTTATCCTTTGGCCGTACCCTTCAAGGGTTTCATTAATTCATGTTTGATTTTTGTTTCATTGGAACCCACTTAGCGTTTTACCTCCAGGCCAAATAATCACCATTAGAATTCTGGGCCGCTATAATTTTTATTTCTTGAAATAGTTTTTACCCTGTGTTAAAACTGGTCTAGAAATCCAATTTGGATTTCTGTGGAGTTGACGGCTCCGTGGGCATGAGATCTATATTTTTTTCCCAACTTTTTGAAATTAAAAGAAGCGATACTGAATATGACCGTTTATTTCCTCAAGGGTCCATTTCGTGGTAACGCTTGAACCTTTGACCCTGGTTGAGGCCCTTTCTTGGTATACCTGCTCGGTGTGTTATTATCAGTCACGAAATATAGTCTTCCATAATGAATTTACAATGCTATCTACGTATCATTATCATGATAACCGTACACCTATGGTTTCTTTTGTTTGTTCGTTTGTTGTTCTCTTCAATGTATCTATTTTTATTATAGACAAATTAATTTCCTCTGAAATTACTGAGTTATAGTACTGTTTATTGAAATGGCACGTTGACTAAATGCGTAATCTATTGTAGAACACTGTGTTTCTGGTTCCTTGGAAAAAAAATAAAGCGTTTTTTATATTCCCATTTCATGTTACATTATAGACCTAAATGTTGAAGTCAATCGTACATGGGAAGTATCCCATTTTTTTCTGCTATTCCTTAGTGTTATATATCTACACGCCTATTTTAATTCTTTGGAAGTTATTCTAGTGTATATTAATTGTTTGTTTATTCTTCCAAAATTATTGCAATGCTTGCTCAGGAATGCATATAAAAACTCTCCTAAATTATCTTGTTTTCATAAGACTTGCCTCAGGCCATTACTATTCCTGGGTGCTGGTCGCAACCCGCTGGCCAAGGGAATAATGTGGTCTCTTTTTCAGGGCACCGTCATAGAATAATAATAACCCCATGCTCATAATTAGTTTCTTAACTATTCATTATTTTTCTTTATCCAGATCTCAAACAATAAATTTCCTGTAGCTTAATGACAACACAACATGTCAATTAATTCCCAAATCATACCCAGAATTAATATAACAAGACAAACCATATTTACAAAACATAAGAACCCAAAATCTCTAATGTCACTGGTCTGTTTTCAGATTGTTTAGGCTTCCACAAGAAATCATGCCAGAAGGAAATCTGTTATTCGATATTTCTTTTCAGGAGAGTACCCCTTTTTTAAGAATGAGAACACTACCAAGAGTTTAAACTCTTATGAGATTAAAGTTAAAATAGATTGTGAGGGAAATTTCATTAGGAGAAATATCACTCTTTCCAATCAATGAAAATGGAAATCACATCTAATTTTTCTCTAGAATCAGTTTGTCACTCATAGAGTAGTTGCTTGATAGAAAACTCTTAGAATAGTTGTTTGAAAGAAAACTCACAAGATCTCTTTAGAGGCTTCAAGACTATAATTCCACCTAAACAACTCATAGTTTCACATGTCACCAACTCAAGGATAGGTCACTCATAGAGTAGTTGTTTGATAAAAAACTCCTAGAATAGTTGCTTCATAGAAAACTCACAAGGTTTGTTTAAAGGCTTCAAGACTGTATAAGTCCATCCAAACAACTCATAGATTCACATGTCTATCTTAGGGATTCCACTAGCCCCATCGAGCTCAAGAATACCAGGCCACCTCAAGAATACGGTAAGTGGCACCCTTCTTCCCTTCTTCCATCCTTCAACAACCTCCTTTTGCAGGTTCATTTCATTCTCTTCACTTGGACCTCCTCCAACCACGTATCAAACCTATTGAGGTAAGTTAAATATTTATTTTTCAGGGACATATTTGATCTCTCTAAACACTTGTAGATTAAAAATGAAGATGAATCTAAACTAATTATGAGAAAAAAAAGATAAAAGTAATTTTTTATACATAAAATTTAATATTTACCATTTTTTATTTAATATTAAATATGATATATTAAATGAAATTCACTAAATTTGTAAATTAATTTTAGTTTTAGTTATTTTTTATAAATAGTAAAATAATAAACAAATTCCAAATCTTTATTTAATAATTAAGAGAAGTAATATTTAAAATAGATCACTCTATAAGCATGGGATACAACAATTTCAAATATCATGGCACACAAATTCGCACTTCTGCCATTCTTCCGGGCCAAAATTGGACATACCAGTTTTAGGCGAAGGACCAAATCGATCGTTTTTTCTATTGTGCTTCTCTACATAGGAGTTAGGGTTCTCAATCTGACGTTATTGCAATCCCATTAATCCACTAATATAGGACTTCACTGAAGTCAGTAGTGGCTTCTGCAACGGGGACCATAGGCTATACGATTCTAACCTTCGCCATCTTTTGGCTCATTATTTGGTTGATATACAAACTTTTCTTAATAGCTTCTTACTATTCCTTAACTTCATTAATTCCCGTGTATCGTAAGCCATTTAAATGCATACTGTAAATACGCAATTGATGCTCTAATGTAATTCTTTGTTCATCTTTATATTATCAGGCTTAAGGATGCTGAAGCCTTCTTGTCTTTCCATTCTCAGAATACCATGTTAAGGATAATAGTACCGGTTTGTAATACTACAGTTTTAGATTTAAATACTTTCAGTTTACTCAATTTTTTTTAGTTTACATATGTTTTATATACTGTCTAAATTTAGCAGAGTTAGGCATGTATCTAAGAGTTAAAATTAGTGTGACCATTATTAGTATTCTTCGATCCTTGTAAAAGATCTTTTGATGAACTTTTTTTTCTCTTCTTCCTTTTCTGTTTATTTTTCTATATTCTCAATTAATTCGTATTTTTGAATGTTGACTGGATCATGTAATATGGTGTGAATTATTTATTGTATTTATTGACATAGTTGTATGGTTGTTGAAAGTAATGCTTCCATGTCATATATAGTTGTCATTAAAAATTATCAGGAGTCAATCTAGAAATTATTGTAAATTGTAATAATTATTTGATTGTATAGAAATCAATAATTTGTATCTTATATATTTGTACTTTTAATGATAAATAAAAACTAAAAAATGATTTCTGTTGTATATTTGTACTTTTAATGATCAATAAAAACTAAAAAATGATTTCTGTTGTGTGCCATTTCACTCTGTGCTATTTCAATTACTAATATGGTATCAGAGTTGGTTTGACTCCCTCACAAGAGGGCCAGCAAGATGTAAGAAAGGCTAAATGTTATTGTAAGGCTAAATGTTATTGTAACTGTAATGTTAATATAGGTGTGTGCAATTTGGCGTGTGAGATCGGTTTTTTTTCCCTGAGTTTATTTTCTTGTGTTTGGTTAAACATTTGGGTGGTGCCGCTGGGAAATACCTCTCCCTTTCCTGATTGTCGTTGGGAAGATATGCAGAAGAAGCCAAGGAGATGGACGTTAATATTCAGGCGCTTTCCAGCGCGAAAAGACCTGATGATGGTCAGGTAATTACCGCAGAGTTGAACACGCCTCAAACAATCTGTCTCTCTCAATTTATCTAACATGGATCCCGGCCAGAGCCTGTTGAGAGCCCCAACAGGTCGTACCATTTATATGGAAGGAATCTCTGTTCAGATCATCGATTGCCCACACGATCGTTGTCGTTTAGAGCAAAGCTCTATTGCAGCCATATGACAAGAGGTTCAGCATAAGACGGTGAACGACTCATCTAATGACTTCTGGGCAATGAGAGCGACCTGTGTGACAGTTAAGTCGGCATCCAGTTGAAGACTGATGTGCCAGTACCGGCAGAACGTGTAGTTCAAGAATATTTTTGAGGATTGCAATGTTCTCAGTTGTGAGGCTGGAATGTTGAATTTGTAATTTCAACGGCGCAGCCGTACCAACGCCAAAACCGCCGCAGAAAACCACAAACGGCCAGTAACCTCATCGGACCGCTTTTTGTTTGCAGATGGTTTCAGTATAAACGACTCCGATGAGATATAGTGAGATATAGCGTTGACGCGTGGATGTGGGGTGACATCACCCTCTGACACTTATCGTACGATAAAAGTCGGTCAAAACTGGTCTGGTCATCTTATATCCGTCTGATCGCAAGGGAGGTTCTCCGCCGTTGATTGCTCCAAGGTGCATACGGGGCCTGCATCAAGTAAATGTTGCGTGGAGTAATAGTTTTGTTCGACTAGAATTTTAAAAGACATTTAATGAAGTTTAATGTTAGTAGTAGATTTTAGGTAAAACATTTAATGTTTTTTTTACGGCACCGAAATTGTAATCCTGCGTTGTGTTTTGTTTACACATATGTTTTATGAGCGTTGACCTTTTTTATGTATGTTATTGCACACGGGGACGAGAATAACAGAGAGTTCGAAATTGTAATCATGCGTTGTGTTTTGTTTACACATATGTTTTATGAGCGTTGACCTTTTTTTATGTATGGTATTGCACACGGGGAGGAGAAGAACAGAGAGTTCGTGGGAGCTAAAAAAAACAAAGGAGAATGCATAGCAGTGCATAGATTATGTGTTAACAAATTTTGTAATACACGGTGAAACGTCGCAGCGTGGAGGTTTTGGTAATGTGTAAAAGCACATTTTTTTTTAATATGCAATTGAAAATTCAGCACGTCGAATGTAATGAAAGTTTCACACAGTGGTGAATATTAAATTTTTATTTTACAGCAGTAAACTTATGTAAGAATTTCTATTCTTCCAGCAGTAAATGTAAAAGCTATTTTACAGCAGTAAATGTGAAAAGAAGATTTTACACAGTGGTGTAAAAATCATTTTGTAACAGAGGTAGAGTAATTTTTTTTTGGTGAATGTTTTTGGGTGAATTCCTCTCAGCAAAGAGGATGAATATGTATCAGTGAATTTGTTTTTAATGAATAGAAATCTTTTATGGTGGTGCAATACTCTGTTCTCAGTAAAAAAAATTAAGCTTCCCTGTGCACAAAAAGATCCTGGAGTAAAGGAAACAGAGCATTGCCTCTGTGTGTTTTATTTTTTGTGTTTTTGGGATTTTTCCCTCAAAAATCCCCAACAGTGGTATCAGAGCAGGCTTAGGTTCTTTACAGGTGACAAAGAAGCTCAAGGGAGGAGTCTTTGGTTGCAGCTGTCAGCTGTTTTAAAATATACAGTGAAGAAATTGAAGCATAACTAAGGAAGCAAGGAATGGCCAGCACACGCACTGGTATGGGTATGTTTAACACCCAGCTCCCACAGTTCAATGGGAAGAACTATGACTATTGGGCAATAACCATGAAAGCCCTGTTTGTCTGTCAAGATTTATGGGAATTAGTTCAAGATGGTTATGAAGAACCAGCAGATGAAAATGAGTTTAATAGATTAACTCCAGGAGAGAAGGATCTG